>CAIGQQ010029043.1:0-17356 GCA_903798035.1 Danio albolineatus | reverse complement strand
TCATTCATTTTCTTCCGCTTTTCCGGGGCCGGGTCGCGGGGGCAGCAGTCTTAGGAGAGAACCCCAGACTTCCCTCTCCCCAGACACTTCCTCCAGCTCCTCTGGGGGGATCCCGAGGCGTTCCCAGGCCAGCCGAGAGACATAGTCCCTCCAGCGTGTCCTGGGTCTTCCCCGAGGCCTCCTCCCGGTGGGACATGCCTGGAACACCTCCCTAGGTAGGCGTCCAGGAGGCATCCGAAACAGATGCCCGAGCCACCTCAGCTGACTTCTCTCGATGTGGAGGAGCAGCGGCTCTACTCCGAGCTCCTCCCGGGTGACAGAGCTCCTCACCCTATCCCTAAGGGTGCGCCCTGCCACCCTGCGAAGGAAACTCATTTCGGCCGCTTGTATCCGAGATTTTGTTCTTTCGGTCATGACCCAGAGCTCATGACCATAGGTGAGAGTAGGAACGTAGATTGACTGGTAAATCGAAAGCTTTGCCTTTCGGCTCAGCTCCCTCTTTACCACAACGGACCGGTACATCGACCGCATTACTGCTGCCGCTGCACCAATCCGCCTGTCAATCTCACGTTCCATCCTTCCCTCACTCGTGAACAAAACCCCAAGATACTTGAACTCCTCCACCTGGGGTAAGGACTTTCCTCCAACCTGGAGATGGCAGGCCACCTTTTTCCGGTGGAGCACCATGGCCTCGGACTTGGAGGTGCTGATTCTCATCCCAGCCGCGTCACACTCGGCAGCAAACCGCCCCAGTGCATGCTGAAGGTCCATGCTCGATGAAGCCAACAGAACAACATCGTCTGCGAATAACAGAGATGAAATCCTGTGGTCCCCGAACCGGACCCCCTCCAGCCCAAGGCTGCGCCTTGAAATTCTGTCCATAAAAATTATGAACAAAATTGGTGACAAGGGGCAGCCCTGCCGGAGTCCAACATGCACTGGAAACAAGTCTGACTTATTGCCGGCAATGCGAACCAGACTCCTACTTTGTTCATACAGGGACGAGACGGCCCTTAACAGAGCGCCTCTGACCCCATACTCCCAGAGCACCCTCCACAGAATGCCACGAGGGACACGGTCGAATGCCTTCTCCAAGTCCACAAAACACATGTGGACTGGTTGGGCATACTCCCACGAACCCTCGAACACCCTGGTGAGGGTATAGAGCTGGTCCAGTGTACCACGGCCTGGACGAAAACCACATTGTTCCTCCTGAATCCTAGGTTCAACCATCGGACGGATCCTCCTCTCCAGTACCCTGGCATAGACTTTCCCCGGGAGGCTGAGGAGTGTGATCCCCCTATAGTTGGAGCACACCCTCCGGTCCCCCTTCTTAAAAATGGGAACCACCACCCCAGTTGCCCAGTCCAGAGGTACTGTCCCCGACCGCCATGCGATATTGTAGAGACGTGTCAGCCAAGACAGCCCTACAACATCCAGAGACCTAAGATACACAGGGTGAATCTCATCCACCCCTGCTGCTTTGCCACTGCGGAGCTTGCAAACTACCTCAGTGACCTCAGCTTGGGTAATGGGTGAGTCCACCCCTGCATCCCCAGTCTCTGCTTCCTCAATGAAAGACATGCCGGTGGGGTTAAGGAGATCCTCAAAGTATTCCTTCCACCGTCCGACCACATCCCCAGTCGAGGTCAACAGCTCCCCACTTCCACTGAAAACAGTGTCAATGTGGAGCTGCTTTCCCCTCCTGAGGCGTCGGACGGTTTGCCAGAATCTCTTTGGGGCCGACCGATAGTCTTCCTCCATGGTCTCCCCGAACTCTTCCCAGGCCCGAGTTTTTGCTTCCGCAACCGCCCGGGCTGCAGCACGCTTGGCCTGCCGATACCAATCTGCTGCCTCGGGAGTCCTGCAAGCCAACCAAGACCTGTAAGACTCCTTCTTCAGCTTGACGGCATCCCTTACTTCCGGTGTCCACCACCGGGTTCGTGGATTGCCGCCCCGACTGGCACCACAGACCTTACGGCCACAGCTCCTCACGGCCGCGTTAACAATGGAGTCAGAGAACATGGACCACTCAGTCTCCATGTCTCCAGCCTCCCTCGGGATCTGGTCAAAGCTCTTCCGGAGGTGAGAGTTGAAAATCCCTCTGGCCTGAGGTTCAGCCAGACGTTCCCAGAGGACCCTCACAATACGCTTGGGCCTACCAGGTCTGTCCAGCCTTCCCCCCTGCCAGCGGATCCAACTCACTACCAGGTGGTGATCAGTTGACAGCTCTGCCCCTCTCTTTACCCGAGTGTCCAAGACATACGGTCGGAGATCAGATGATACAACCACAAAGTCGATCATTGACCTCCGCCCTAGGGTGTCCTGGTGCCATGTGCACTGGTGGACACCCTTATGCTTGAACATGGTGTTCGTTATGGACAAACTGTGATTAGCACAGAAGTCCAATAACAAAACACCACTCGGATTCAGATCAGGGAGGCCGTTCCTCCCAATCACGCCTCTCCAGGTGTCACTGTCATTACCCACGTGGGCATTGAAGTCCCCCAGTAGAACAATGGAGTCCTTAGTCTGAGCACCTTCCAGCACCCCTCCCAAGGACTCCAAGAAGGCCGGGTACTCTGCACTGGTGTTTGGCCCGTAGGCACAAACCACAGTGAGAGACCTATCCCAGACCCGAAGGCGCAGGGAGACGACCCTCTCGTTCACCGGGGAAAACTCCAACACATGGCGGCTAAGTTGGGGAGCTATAAGCAAGCCCACACCAGCTCGCCGCCTCTCACCGTGAGCAACTCCAGAGTAGAAGAAAGTCCAGCCCTTCTCAAGAAGTTGAGTTCCAGAGCCCCAGCTATGTGTGGAGGTGAGCCCGACTATCTCTAGTCGGTATCGTTCCACCTCCCGCACAAGCTCGGGCTCTTTCCCTCCCGGTGAGGTGACATTCCATGTCCCAAGAGCCAGTTTCTGTGCCTGACGATCGGGTTGTCGTGGTCCTAACCTTCGACCACCACCCGTTCCACAATGCACCGGCCCCTTACGGCTCCCCCCGCAGGTGGTGGGCCTGCGGGAGGATGGTCCCACGTCGCTCCTTCGGGCTGAGCCCGGCCGGGTTCCGTGGGAGAAAACCCGGCCACCAGGCGCTCGCATACGAGCCCCAACCCCAGGCCTGGCTCCAGGGTGGGGCCCCGGCTGCGCCATACCGGGCGACGTCGCGGTCCTTGATGTCGTTCTAATCATAAGGGGGATTTTGAACCGTACTTAGTCTGACCTGTCACCTAAGACCTTTTTGCCTTGGGAGACCCTACCAGGGGCATTAGCCCCAGACAACATAGCTCTTAGGATCACTCAGGCACTCAAACCCCTCCACCACGATAAGGTGACGGTTCATGGAGGAGTATATATAAATATATATATATATAATTGTTAACTAATCATAATCAAGTTAAAATGTTCAATTAATCGAGATTTTAATTTAAGGCAAAATCACCCAGCCCTACTCTCAATTGTACAATGGTTTTGTTTTGTATATTGAGTCTAAAAAATTAAGTTGATGACGATGATGAGATATGAACAGAAAATAGCCACCCATGTTGGATGTAATCCTTATATTCTGAAGAAGAGAAAATGACAAAAAAAAGTTTTTTATTGTACTAAAATATTTGCTTGCCTTCAAGGAAGCAGATATAAGCACTTGTCTTCCAGATATCTATTTATGCAAAAAAGATAAAAGCAGATAAAAGCATACAAAATCATGGATGCATACAACTTGTTTGTTTGTACTGTAAAGATAATTGCAAAACAACACAGACAATCAAAGTAATTGTAACAAATTGCAATAGCATGCCAGCGTATTTCTATGTTTGCTTGGATTTTGTAATAATGTTAAGTGTCACTTTCTGTATATATATTTCTTAAATATGACAATACATAAACATATTATTAAGCTTCATAATAATACATTAGCAATTTTATATATTTTTTTATCATTTATATCTTTTTTTTCTTAGTTCTGTCAAATAATTAGTCACATTCAAAATAAAAGTTTGTATATAAACTCTTTGTTTTTTAGTCAGTTTCTTGAACCTTTCCTCTTTTTGAGCAACAACAACTTTAGGAACACTATAAAAGCCCTCTGTCATTTTTCTAGCACACCAATTTTATTACGCTAAAATGATAAATCTGATTATCATCAATTCTGATCAATCACAATGTTGGCTTTGTATGATTTCAGTTGAATGTATACTTAAAGCCTGACTAATCAATGTTTTGCATATGAAGCACAGCAGCAAATGTGCATCATCGTTTGCCCTAGTACTAAATAATTGAATAGATTGAATAATAACTTGATTTTGACTTCAGAAATGTCCTAAAAAACTAGCCTTTGTCATTTCTTAGTCCTATTTTAGCAGCTGAAGCTGATCGTTCCAAAACTGATTTCTAAAAAACAAATGCTCCTTTGTAATGTTACTGACACATTCTAGTGCCCCAGAAAGACTGATTATCCACTAAAGACACATGCAGTAGAGGACATTCTAACACAGAGAATTTGCTGTTGGAATTCATCAACAGTTCAGCTCTGAACAGGGTAAAGATCTGTTTCTCAACATATTGTCTTCACAAACTGTTCTCTAATTTGGATTTCCACAGTACTGCTACCTGTTTGATTCTAAGAATCAGAGAAAGGGACAAAAATAAAAGCATAATATTACATTTGGACTATTATGGTGAAAAAAAAACTTGAATAACATTGGAAGTGTATTAAAAAAACAAAAACAAGTGCAAGCCCTCCAGCAACCACTGTCATAGAGGAACAGTAACTTGAAAACAAATTTAATGAGCTAGTCAGCATGAAAGGGAAATTATGTTTAATAATGTATTATTAATAAGCAAAAACAACATTTATTACAAATAGCTCCCTGTGATTAAAATAAATCTGAAATAAAATATTACATGAAAGAAAATCTGGCCTTGACAACTAACTGAAATAAGAACTGAATAAGAAATAAGAAATATAGCTTACAAACCCCTATACATAGTACTAAAATAAACAAACAATTTCTCCAAACGAATAAGGAATGCACTAATCTACAAATTATGGTCTATACTAATAACTGATATATAAGCCAATAAAAACACATCTTAATATACATTTTTCGCAGCCTGGTTATCAAAACAAAATTCTGACAACTGATTTCATTTAGAGATTTGACAGCAGAAAACAGGCAAACACCATATAACAATCATTTACAAACTGTAAGTCTCCATTTTTTTCAGTAAAAACAAACTCTAACATCAACAGACTCAGCAACAGGTATCTGAAAAAGATCAAAGCCAGATATAATCTATAATTTATCAGTTGTGTATGTATTTTTTATTGGGCCAATGATAATGACATTAAAAATAAGCATTCTTCAACTGATGCTGTTACGGCAGCCGATACAATGTGCATCATTAATGCAAGTCTTTCACTATTTTGAGCTTGTACTGTCAAAATGTGATATTTTAGTAAAACAACAAATATTCTCTGATGATATATGCCATATTTCTTCAATCATTTCATCTGTTTAGACTCTGCGCCTTCCTTATAACTGACTACAATATCATATTATTAGATTATGGAATACAACACATGTATGTATATAATTATGTATGTATGTATGTCGTCAATGCGGTATCTGTCACTATATCCATTCCAGAGCTCACAGTACTTAAAAATGACTTCAAAATGTTCATATATCCAGGGCTTATCTAACATTTATAGCGAACACATCCAGCTGAACGGAACAGACATGTCAAAAAACTACAGCATTCTCTTGTGTACTGAGATTTCTTACTGCCAGAGTGGTGGAAAACAAAACAAAACAAAACATTGTTTGAACTCCAAACAGAATCACTTTCATTACACTGACCCAGGATTCAGGTCTATGTTTGTGTACTTGCATGAATTATATGTCTGGCTTATAAATAGACAACATCATTATGAAACTCAAAAATAATTCACAATCAGCAGACGACGGCGCGAGACGGAGCAAAGCGCTCTCAAATAGACCACAGGCTTGTTCGTCATCTGTCTCGGAGCCAGATGCTACAGGAGAGCTGTGAACAGCAGGGTATATGAGAGAGAGAGATGGCGATGAAGAGTGAGAGAGAGCAACTGGTAAAAAGAGAGACACAAAACTGTTGGCATCGCAGCGTGTGGCACCACGAGTCTGTCTGGCACCGCTGCCATATGTGAGTAATGCTGAAAGCTCAAACATTTTTCACAGGTGACGCACAGCGTGTACACAGAGTGGGAAAGTGTCTGAATATGTGCCATTTCTGAATATTTAAGGATTCGTTTTTAGGTCATCCACTCACACAATGTGGCTCCTAGAAAGTTGCCTCAAAACAGATGCAAAGTTCTCTTGAAAAAGGGGCTACATCTGAATTTTTTAAATAAATGTTCCAAATGATTCATTCATTGATTCATTTTCCTTTGATTTACTCCCTTTATTCACAAGGGTCACCACAGCGGAATGAACTGCCAACATATCCAGCATATGTTTTACAACGCAGATTCCAGCCCAGTACTGAGAACCATCAATACAAACACATACACACACATACACTACGGCCAAATTAGTCTACTCGATTCCCCTATAGCACATGTATTTGGACTGTGGGGGAAATCGGAGCACCTGGAGGAAACCCACGAGAACAAGGGAATAAACTCCACACAGAAATGCTAACCGGCCCAGCTGGGGCTCAAACCAGCAACCTTCTTGCTGTGAGGAGATAGTGCTAACCACTGAGCCACTGTAAAAAAGCTAGAGAAAAGCCAGAGCCTTTTGCCCAAATAATCTTTTGGTCACTGGTTCTCAAATGAACCATTTAAGAACATTTCAATGGTCTAAGGAACCCTTTTCCACATATTTGTACACTGGAAATGTTCAATGTGTGTTGAAGGGTTAGTGTTAATAGTTCACACACAAATTTCTAGAAATTTATCCATTATTTACTCATCCTTAAGGGGTTTCAAAACGCTTAAAAAGACATTTAAGGCAAAAAAAAAACCTGTAAAAATCTACTTACATCACAGGAACAAAAATACTATGGAAGCCAATGTTAACAGACGAAATGTACGCAGAAGAAAGACACACTGGTTTGGAACAAGTAACAGATCAGTAAATGATTATCAAAATTTCAATTTCTGGGTGAAATATCCCTTTAAATGTTCTTTATGGGACCCCTGATCTTTTATAAACAGTTTTGTTTTTAGAACTGTAAAGGCCCGTGCACACCGAGACGTTTTTTGCTCGAGTTTTTGGTCGACGTTTGACGCCTCGTGACTAAATAAAGGGCGCCAATGTGCAAAACGCCAGGCATAAAAGCATCATTTTTAAAGAAACGCCTCATGCGCGTCAAAACCTTCTCCCCCAATCAGATCATCACTTTTGTTCACATGTACGGAGCTGCTGAAGTTACAGTAAACACCCCTTGGATGCGCTCAAGCGCAAAACTGTCTATGCAAGCGCAGAGGCCCTGAGGCGATATGAACGTGGAGCTGCTTATTGCACTTGTGAACAATAATCATTTCTTCATCGCTAGAGCTGCTACTTAAACCATCCATGCTTTGTCGATCGCAAAAACAAGCGTGTTCCTCTTTTCTTCTTCTGTGTAACAAGCGGGTGTCAGAAGCTTAGCGCCACCCTGTGAGCCATCGAACGTCAAGGAGTGATTTTGCATGCTCTTCTGCTCAACGCCAGAGAAAAATTGCTTGAGCTTGAATGCGGAAAAACGCAAACAAAAAGCGGGCCTTAAGTCTGCTCCCTACTTTTTAAAACAACAGTATAGGTGAAATTTATTGGAATGATCCACTATTTGTGGTGATTTTTAGAAGTGTGCTCCAGATGAACACTCTGCTTGAATGTGAATTTGACAACACATTGGAGGAGGCTCAGTTTTATTGATCTAAGCGCAAAGTCTAAAGTGAATGGCTTGCAAAAGCATTAAGGGTGTGTCCAAATTCAACACGCCAACTGTGCACCAACGCATGGTCTAACAGGATTGTGCTTATTCTCTTAATGAGTTATGGGTGTGTTTTGAGCATAACGTGCATTAAATCAAGGTCTCATCTCATAAGACTCAGTTATGAGACTTTGTACGTGAAAAAACTGAATGCTTCATTAGCGAGAAAACAGGTAAACAGACCATCTGCGTGAGGATAAAGACCATCTACAGAATGATCCTCCTTTACTTTCTCTTTACTTCACCTTTACTCTTTACTCCTTTACTTTTGTGTAGTATGTAAACGGTGGTGAACACACTACACCAGTGGTTCTCAAACTGTAGTATGTGTACCACTAGTGGTACGCGGGCTTCCTTCGAGTGGTACGCGGAAGAATTGCTGAATAAAAAAAGAATTAAATTACCACTCTTTAATCCCTTTGACGCGTACGATAACACTGAGGCTCATGTGATCAGACAACATTGGCTGTTCCCTGAAGCATACGATTACACAGGTGTGTTTAATGTTTACTTCAGTGCATCGCGTCATCAGATGTCAAAAATCAATCTGCTTGGCGCAGAGCCAGAGAAAGAGGTGCACACACACTACCAACAATTTAGCTTAGCCAATTCACCTGTACCGCATATCTTTAGACTGTGGGGGAAACCTGAGCACCCGGAGGAAACCCATGCGAACACGGAGAGAACAAACAAACTGCACACAGAAAAGCCAACTGACCCAGCCGAGGCTCGAACCAGTGACCTTCTTGCTGTGAGGCGACAGCACTACCTACTGCGCCACCGTGTCACCCCAATAGATCCATTAAATCAATAATACTTAAGTTAATAAGCCCATAATAAAAGTGGTATATAAGACTTGTGCATGTGTTTTAGTTTTTAACTAAATCTCAGACATTCAGGTATGATGAAAAACTTTTTTGGATGCTAAAAAAAAAAAAAAGAAATACAATAAAATATTAACACTTACATACTTAACACTAAATCAATTGAGAGGAATTAGCAGCTGTGCTTAATCGAGTTTTCTCAGAACTGCTAATTAAGCAAGAGCTTTTTGACACAAAAACGGCTAATTTGTTCCTGCCATCCCCTGTTTCTCACAGTTATTGCCAGCCACCTGCCGTCACATAAAGTAGATTTAGCGAAGTGCTAAAGTTCAGCAGCTCAAAGACGGGCACTGGCGCTCACGGCCGTGTTCGGGTCATTTGTACAGCCAGCAGTCATTGGCACATACTGCAAACTGGAAACATACCAGTTGCCGGGCAACAGTGGTGACATCAGCAGCCCTCATCATCAAGACCCCCACCTCTTCGCGGCAGGAGCTGAGTCTTAAAATAGCACACAGATTATTATCAGGTCTCAAAAGCAGCAGCATTTCTTTCATTATGTGTGTGTGTGAGTTGCTGAAGAGAATGGTAATTAAATGACACATTTTCATATGTATGTGAAGCTGTGTTTTACTGTAAGATCAATGCATCCGTACAGTAGCTGATCAAACATTAACAGTGTTAAGGTATATATTATTTATTAGAAATGTTTTATTAAAGGCATAGTTCACCCAAAAATGAACATTTCCTCATCATTTCCACACACTCTCAAGTGGTTCTAAACAAAACAAGATATTCTGAGGAATGTTGGAAACAAGAAGCCATTGATGGAGAGCAAATGATGACAGAATTGTAATGTTTTTAGTGAACTATCTCTTTAAGTGCTTAGATTTGTTTATTTATGTTGCAATTGTATATTATATTTCAGTCTTTTTTTTATTTTAGATTTTACTTAGGTAATTTTTTGGGTTTGTTTAACTTGACAAGACCTAACCTAGCTGGGAAATTATTATTAATATTATTATTATTATCTCACTAAAATTATAAATGTGACAATTGCTAATGTTATCAATAAAACACAAAAAAAGACATCATAATGATTGTTTTTATTTATTGTTTTTATTTATTTATAAGCTTTATTTATTTTATTAGTTGTGTCTAACATATTTCTTAAAATTGTAGGAACAGATGATATTTTTAAATTTAAATAAAGTATTTTATATATTTCTTAAAATAGTTTAAATATATTATATTTTTATATTCGGGTATTTTATTAAGACTTTAAATTATATTAAAATGTCCTGTTTATATTAGGTGTGATTTATTATTTAAAAAAACTGTTTATATAATTTTATCATATAATTTATTCAGGAGTACTTGATATTGGCCAAAACGTCATGCCAATGAATATTACTCTCTAATAACATCCAAGTACACAATAATACAAACAAGCTGCGCATTTAATTATAAAACTTAATAAATTATTTCAGCTTCAGATCAATGTTTTCATTTAAAGAATGAAGTCCTTCTGCTTCAAGTCGGGCAGTTGTTAAGTCTGTCATGTTTTATTCTGTTATTGTATTGTTCTGTAACTATTACCAGTAGTATTATTACTATGGGATAATGTAAATATAAACAAAACAGTTATTTTTATATAATTTATTTTTAATTATTTTTAAACATTCTACCTGAAATAATTGAATTATTAAAGCAAACAAACGAATTAATAAAAAAATCATGAAATTCCATACAAAACATATATTTTGATACGTCACTCAATATTTAAAGCATTTTTCTTCTTTTTAAAAAGGTTTCCTGTTTAATTCCTTAACAAAAAACAGTAACCCACTTTATATTGTCCACATAACAAAATTGAACCGCTTATCTCGAGGGCCAGAACAACAATTTCAGGGTTCACGGTTTTCTAAATAGGGGTTATCTGAAGCATTAATAATGACCAATCAGTATTCACAACTACTCATCTCCAAACTGAGGCGTCTGTAAGAAAGAGAGAGCGAGTCTGTCACAGCGGCTTGACTCCTGATATTGCGATGCACACATGAGCCTGGGGAGTTTTCAGCTGGTAATGACACAGATAATAAAGGCTCAAATCACTTCCACTTTATTTCAGAAAAGTCATCGCACCAGCGCAACCGAACTGCTGTTAGACTACACCTCATCAGCTCTTCTAATCAAATTTTGCTCGGTGCCGCTGAACAATCCAAACACAGCATGGCATTCGTGCGTTTGCATGCTGAGGTGGAGATGAGCCTGTTATTTCAATTCGTGTAATAATACCATGCATAAACATGCTTTAACCATCAACTGGACAGAGGGTGAAATTATAAAAACAGGAAAGGACACGAGTTCTGAAGACACCATCATTCACAATTACTTTGCCCTCTTTTGAGCCTGTGCTCACACACGTAGTTTGCATGAAATCAAAATTGTTTATTTTGCTATTGCACATTAAGGTGAACAAGTGACCCGTGCAATTTATTCAACTGAGTTTTTATCTTTCTTTAATCAAAATAAGACCATCAGGCAGACCTTTTCTGATTATGTCACTTGAAATGTGTTAAGCCATGCCTCTCGAATCATTTCGTGAAAGTGAAAGATGACAAAAGATGCAAAAGCAATAAAATCCTGCCCATCCTCAATATTCAGTTTCTTTTGGAAACACAGCATCGTACTAAAATCAAAGTCCACACCAACTTACAGTTCACATAGATTTTAAGGCAAGACACTGTAGGAGAGGCTAAAACCATTAACTAATAGTTATCACCACAATTATCCTTCTTTTGATTTTTTACAAAATTATCCGTTTAAATATGCAAATTAGACAAATTGGTGGCATTAGGTTAATCTACATATGTTTCCATTGAAAAGTCAAACTAAAAATTCTCATCCCCTCTTTTGACATATTGGGCCTGATCATACACCAGGCGTAATAAGGCACAAGAAAGGTATGGTGCGATTTGTTGCTATTTTCAGCACATCAGCACAAAATTCATTTGCCACATTGTTTAAATAGCAAAACCATTTGCGCCACTTTGTGGACTCAAGGGTGTGCTGGTCTGAAAAGGAGGTGTGTCAAGGCGCATTGTTGGCGCCTTAGAATAGGACGCGTGTTCGCACATAACCACACTTTTTTATTATTGTTTATTTATACGTTTGCTGGTAATTAGAACTGAATGTGGAAATCATTTTGAAACACATCTTTGCAACAAACAAAGTTAAATATGTAGGCTAATGGATGTCTTCAGTGGAGTGCGTACAAAATCGCTTCCTTACCCACGAAAGTAAAGGAGTAAGGAGTAAAAGTAAAGTAAAGAGAAAGTAAAGAGGTTGAATGGATGAAGCTTGTTCTTTATCCTCACGCTGCAGATGGTCTGATAACTGTTTTCTCACTAGTAAAGCGTTCAGTTTTACCACTTACAGAGTCCACCATGTAAAGGGAATGGGAGATGAGACTGTAATAGGTGTGCTCAATGACATGTTATGCTCAAAACACACCCATAACTCTCATTAAGAGAAGAAGCACAACCCTGTTAGACCATGTGGCGTAAAGCATCCAGGGCGCAAAGCATATTAGTATGTCCTTAAAATAGCAAAATTGGATTCGTATATGCCCTTAATGCTTTAGACTTTGCACCTTGATCATTAAAACAGAGCCTATTAAGTCAATGATTTTTATAGAGGGTATTTCGGTAATCTCTTTTGAACAGTACATAATTAAAAAAAAAATACTATAATCAGCCAGAGAAATTACATTATTTTTCTCTTTTTTTATGTCAAATAAAATGTATCCAATCAGGAAATCAAGCTAATTCTGTATGAACTTCTCCCAAAATGTTAGACCATAGATCTCTACATTAACTTGCACATGCTATACGATTTTGAATTTTTATTTCTATTGTTTCTCTCATTAACAATTTATCATAGAGTTTGTTCAGCCAGAAAAAAAAAACATCTGACACTAGTTTCAAATATCTGTTTTCAAACGACACACAAACACTTGACAAGCACTGACTAGAAAGACGAAAAGGTGATTGAGTTGATTTTCGACAAATATTCTCTGGTCAAGCAAAGCACCTGTTTATTTGTTGGAGATATTTATGAGCTGAACATGTTTTGCAGAGAGAAGATGATGTTTTGGAGAGAAGATGGAAACCCAATTCATTATACATGGAAGGGTATATGCATTACTCTGGCGATAGGGGTTATGAATATCAAAAAGAAGTGCTCTGTTTTTTAGATGATGCATTTCAGGCTTGCCTGAGAAATGAAGCCAACATTAAGGTCATAAAATGAAGTACTGCCACATGCACAAATGCAAACAAAAAAAATCTGTTTGCTCTTTATTTTACTACAGCAAACGATGAGGTATTGTTATAATATCTGTTTTTTGTCCGTTTTAAGTTATTTAAATTAATTTTAACATTTTAAGTTTGTATTTTAAGATTATATTATTGTTGTTTAATTATTAACTTTTTAACTTCTGTTTTTTAAAGTAGTAATTTTTACAAATACTTTTTTTTATTTACAATACAATTTATTTTTATTGATATTACAACATGGTAATTTTCTTACATTTTCAGCCAATACATAGAACTATTTAGAACAGTAAAACACTTTTTTTCAGTTTTAATGTCATATGAAAAATATTTTAATGCCATATCAGCAGCATTTGCTAGTCAACTTATACTAAATATACAATATATAACATACAATCAAATAAGTTTCTTAATAAACATATATTGTACAAAAAAACAACAAAAACATACAAATAGCAGCAACACAAAAAGGAGTCATATAAAAATCTTTTAGGTAAAAATGGCAATTATTTCTTTCATTTACAAATTGATTCACTTCATACAATTTGTTATTTCTTCCCATTCTGTTTGCCAATTCTCGTTAATATACAGATTTAAAACAGGTTTAACATCAGACACAGGAATTTAACATTCTTTTATTTATAACTGTAGGACTTCCTTAGCTGCTTTATCTGCATGTTCATTTACAATTAATCCCATATGACCAGGTATCCAGCAGAAAATAATATCAAAGTCTTTTTTCTTTAAAAGGTCCACTTTTTCTATTATGCTAAAAATAATAGGATGATCAAGTTTTCATATATTCAAGTTTTCATAGATTGTAAGCAGGACATAGAATCTGGCATTGAACATCCCTATATCTAATATATCTGGACATTATTAATGAAATAATTATTTATTTATTTATTTATTTATTTATTTATTTATTATTATCAATATTGAAAACATTCTTGAATAAAATGTCTTTACTGTAATTTTTGAAACATTAAAGCATCTCAAATGAAAAAAAAAGAAAAAAAGTCAAATGTCATTTGGCAGTGTACTTTGATGCTTTGAGGCTATCACCCACTGCTAATCCTATCTAGTATCGACTGAACAAGGTGCCACTCAAACCTCAATCAAACACATATTGCATCTGTTCAGATCAGACATTACTTGACTCATCATCACCTGACAGGAATCAAATTATGTCACAAGCGTGAATCAATATCATCTGATCATGACATAAAACGCACTTTTATCTTAGCTGCAGATAAGCTGCAGATGCCACTAATGGCCTGTTGCATGGTACGGTACAGTTTGGGATGCTTTTGAATTCGACAGATGGTGGCACCAGCCTGATTTGGTGGCTGCACATAAAATATTTATAATATTCATATTGCTCTGTCTTTATTAAATCATTTAATCATCCCCTCATTTGGTATTCACCTGCTTTTTTTTGCTCGCGTGAACAGTTATTTTTGTCTGTCATGCTGCTTCTTGATTCTAAGATCACATCTCTATTGTCGAACCCTGCTTTTAAGAAAACTACACTTTAAAAATTATTTCCAACCATTCAAAGTGGCTAGTGGGAGCGGCCGTCTTACCTGCCACACATGAAATCTACCTGCATTTGGCAGGCTGGCGAGTGTTAATTTCACGCCCTGATTGTCATCCATAGCAGAAAAAAATTTACTATAGTCCTATAGATATTAAGTAAATGGTTGCTGCTTTCCAACATTCTTCAATATATCCTATTTTATGTTCAGCAGACGAAAGAAACTCAAACAGGTTTATAACATGTGGAGGATGTAAACGAAATGTAAACGAAGACAGAATATTAATTTTGGGGTGCACTATCCCTTTAAACTCATTCTCTTTACCTCTTTTATTCTGAACAAACCGTAAAACGGCCCAAACAGTGCAAAGCTCAAATAAATAACACCGTTTCATTCTGCATTTGGCATGTTCTACGGTGTATCTCATATACAACATATTGTATATTGTATAATAATGTAATGTGGTTTTTCGCTGTGTTCCTAAACTACGGAATGATGTGCCTCTGTGCATAAGACAGGCCTCTTCTTTGTTCAAATTTAAATCAGCTCTTAAAACTCTTTTTTTTCATCGGCCTTTGACACTTAATTTTCTTTACTGTTTTTTTTTTTATTTATATGCCTTTTTATGTACTTTAGCTATATTTCACCTTATATTTTATGTATTTTATATACAATTATGTTTACTTTGTTGGATATTTTTCTAAAGCACTTTGGCTCACTTCTGTGCATTTTAAAGTGCTCTATAATAAAGTCTAACTTGACTTGATAATGATCAATTGATATTGATAATTGATATCAGTCCTGAAAACCTGTGGCACCAGTGCAACTTCAAACAAAACATAGATGCAATAAGGGTGGCAGAATTTACTAAGCATTTACTAGCAGCACAGAGCCCTGTTTGCCTTATATATATACAATATAAGAAATGTGTTAGGTTTATACTAACTCACCAGTTTGCCACCAGTGATCTAGCACCGGCACTCCAAAACTCTTCTTGGCCCATTCGAGGGTCTCTATATCACATCGTTCACCGGCTACAAACAAGTTCCTCAGCCTACAGAAAAAGAAGAAGAAGAAAAAAAACTGCTTTTTGAAAGTCTGTAAACTTCTGAGCAGCTAAACAAGTCCCTATAGAATCTGTAGGAAAGAAATGTGTGAAGAGCAAGAATGCAGCTGTGCATTAAAAATTTACTGCATTCATTCTTTGAGAGGAGAAACACGAGGAACTGACAAGTGGAGATTGGATGTGGGTGTAAAGGTGAGGAATCACCGCTCCTGTCATCAAACTGGCCACAATCCTCAAACAAGGCATGGATTAAGCCGGGCTGTGGGTGGTCACATCACAACATCCTTTCATCTATAGTAAACTACACCTGTCATAACGAAGGGATGCTCAAGGAGCAAAGGACAGGCAAAACATCTCTTCATCAGTGAGGCATGTTTGAAATGCTAATACTCGGCATGCTGAGTGATTCCATTGATTTGGTAACTTGACAAGCACAAGCTATGCCACTGGAAAACTCATTTATTTTCTGACTTGCTTTGCATTTAAATTAATAATAAATGTTAATAATCAGAAATGAAAGTAGATTAGTTATTTACATATTACAGATCATACATATGTAATAATGTGCATAATATGTATGTACTATTTCTGCATGCAAATATTGAGCTTTCATTAAAATTTTACAATAATTAAAAGTCGACTTCAAGGCTATTCACATAGTTTTATAAACTGTCAATTTTCTACTTAATGTATTTGTTCAGATTATTTACCTGCAGCACATAAAACATATACTGCATACAGTTGTGTTCAAATAAACAGCAGTGCCTTCATAAAAGTAAACAACGTGTGCATATAGTTTTTATTTCCTTAATAAAAGTAAACAACGTGTGTATATAGTTTTTATTTCCATATTTGAAATAAAGTGAAAACTTTACAGGTTCAATTTCAAATTTAAGAGCTTTTATTAATTCTGTGAGTACTTCTCACAGAATTTTTCTTTGAGTTTTTAATTGGGTTGAGGTCAGAGATTTACCAGGCCACTACATTACCTCAATCCATTTAGCCTGAAACCAAGTTGTTTAAAACCAAGATGATTTGTAATGCTACACGGGGTAAAATAAGACTCAGCAATGTGTATGTAAAAGTAAGGTGTATAAATAGTCCATGAAAACAGTGAAGATGAGCTACAGCTGTGAGTGTGTATGTGTCAATGTCTGGATTATAGGCAAGAGTTGATGAGTGTTACGGGTTCTGGGAGTTGTAGTTCAATTTAGTGGCCCAATTGTAGTTTTCCAGTGATCTACAACTGTTCGATTGCTGGTGATCAAAACACTAATTATGATTTTTGCACCACTATGCTTCATTAAGTACCTGGGGGTCATCTAACATACTGCTGATGACAACTTGACAACTCATCACTCCACAAAATGCGTTTCTTGGCAACTTTTAACATTCTGAAAATCTATTTTTCAGCAGTGTATCAGGCCATTTGCTGACAGCTGAGCTTCTGTCAAATATCTTCAGACTGTAACTGTACTTACAGGTTGTTTTAGATCATCTGTGATCTTTCCAGAGGTGAAAACTGACTAGATCATTCCTCAATCCGCTTAAACTATAGTTGCTTATTTTCTTTAGTGTGTTTTGTTTGGTTTTTGTTGATATTTTAAAGTATTTTGAAATAATTTT
>CAIGQQ010029042.1:696-22491 GCA_903798035.1 Danio albolineatus | reverse complement strand
TATATATATATATATATATATGGGGACGGTGTCACGGTGGAAAAGTGATGTCACCGGTGTTGCGTCTTAAAACCGGTAACACCGTCAACACCGTCTATCGCGGCAAGCCTAGTTTGAAGCTTATAGATGTTATGTTACACATATTTTAAATCAGGTTTTTATTGTTGTTGTTGCTATTTTGTTTTTCTGCTCAAGTATTTATTTTGGTCATTAAGATTTTCACAAAGCAGTGTTCCATATGTGTTATGAATAATATATAAACGACCACTTATATGTATTTTTCATATATCAAGTATCATATATATTTCAAAGATTTTATATATGTGAAATCCAATTATGAACTTGTATGTCACATATAATTAGCAATATTGCCATGCATCAGATGTATGATAAATAGGTGTAATATTCAAGATAATGGTTTCAAATGACAGATTTCGCAATGCTTATGCATTGAGGTAAGGTTGGTTTTATATTCACACTAGGCATGGGCCAGTATAAGATTCTGACGGTATGATAACCTTGGATAAAAATATCACGGTTTCACGGTATGACGGTATTGTGTTTACTGCTCTAAAAAAATATATTCTTTTTAAATGTCTGGCTAAAAAAACAAAACCTTTTTCCCCTTTGAACACAATATATTTTATTTTGAGAAACATTTAAAGTATTTTGGGGCAGTAAACATGTCAGGCTAAATAATGAAAGTGAATCATTGACTTATGCGGTCTTCATTTGTTTCAAAAACACAAATGTCCTTAACATTTATACCTAAAAGACAAAAAAAAATCGTCCCATGCCCAATTCACACATTCAGACTTTCTCCTTAATAATATATTTTCATAAATGTGTTATTTGCAAATCATAAACCATATTAGCTGCCAGCGACTATCAAAGTACAACATTGTTCAGTCAAATAAACAGTGCTAAGGTTGTTTTCAATTCAGACTCGCATGGGATTTCGGACCGAATATTCAAAGTACCATGGTAAACAATATAGGAAACGTGTCACAAGTTGTCACTTAACGAATGTGCGAATATAAAACCAACTTTACCTCAATATACTACTCTGTCACTCCAAAACCCAAAGGTAAACAAACCCTGAATCTGTAACGTTAAACATTGTATCAGCGTCACTGACAGTTTTTTGGCTACAAGTCATGTACAGCACACAGAGGGCAGTTTAATCCAGCAGCATATAAAGACTGTACGATTTGCTGTCATTTTATATAAACCGATAAGGGCTTCACGTACCTGTAAACAAGTTGAACACTCGGGACGAGCTCACTTTGTCAGGCTGCTAAGGACGGAAAACAGGTGCGATTTCTAACGTTACAGACTGACAGCGAATGGTGAGCGGAAAGGGAAACGTGTAATGAGGAAAGGTTAGAGCGCCATTTTGAGTGTGGCACTGAAACCAAATTGGCACAAAACCAAACATGAAAAAACAAATACTATTTCAATTTATAGTAAATACTATAGTGTTTTTAAACCATACTATTATACTAAGTATATTATGTGGGATATTATATCTCAATGGGTCTATCCTGGTAATAAAAAGGACAAAAATAAAAGTTCATACAAGACGTAATCACACAAATAATTTTATGTTTTATAGTATTTACGTCTATTTATTAATGAATGCGATATCATACTGTAGTTTGGTGTCTTGAACTCAAATTGTAATAAAGATCCAAAAGTGTAAGTTCATATAGTTATTAATCACCTGTTTTCTAAATGGTCTGAAATGTATGTGCATCTGTTTTTAAAGAGTGCTCTATTTTTGTAAATGTTCAAGGGTCATTTGCCATCTGTATTTTGATGAACGTTTTTATATTTTAAAGTATTTACGTTTTTATATTTTATAGTATTTACGTTTATTTATTAATGAATGCGATCTCATACTGTAGTCTGGTGTCTTGAACTCAAATTGTAATAAAGATCCAAAAGTTTAAGTTCATATAATTATTAATCACCTGTTTTCTAAATGGTCTGTGTCTCTAAAAGTGAGGGGGACGTATCCCCCAGGTTGCTACGCCACCACAGCATCTAGTTTCATTCAAGTACTTTAGTCAACACACAGTGATTCAAGATTTCCGAGAGACCGTTTTTTCCCTCTGGTTTAACTCGCGCAATGTTCTGGTAATATTAGTTTTTGGTATCACTAATCAATCATAACACTAACATTATTTGAACATTTGAACATTTTTTACACATACACTACAATCAATTTAGCCTACCCAATTCACCTGTACCCCATGTCTTTGGACTTGTGGGGGAAACCGGAGCACCCGGAGGAAACCCACTTGAACACAGGGAGAACATGCAAACTCCACAACTGACCCAGCCGAGGCTCGAACCAGCGACCTTCTTGCTGTAAGGCAATCGTACTACCCACTATGCCACCGTGGCGCCTTGTTTTGTTTTTCTGCTCAAGTATTTATATCCGTCATTGTGATTTCCAAACAACCATTGGTTCATATGTGTCATGAATGAAATACACATTACTACAAAAGGAAAGCAATCATATATTAAAGTGTTCAACTCCAGTTCAAGCACAAAACAAAATTCAACATCCAGCATCCACAGACATCCACTTATACAATATTTGACTGAATTAGTCAAATAATCATCTGAAACCCCTTTAAATTAAGAACAAATTCACACACTTAAAAAAAACATATTTTTAAAGGGGAAGAAAAAGAAATGTAAATTGACATGCAGTACAGTGCTCAGCATACAGTATATGAGGGAAGGTCATACAGTATATACACCCCTCACAAATATCTCTTTTAAATTGATATTTTTTTCAACATTATATTTGTGGATAAGCTAAATTGGCCCTAGTGTATGTGTGTGAATGAGTGTGGATGGATGTGTCCAGTGATGGGTTGCAGCTGGAAGGGCATCCGCTGTATAAAACACATGCTGGATAAGTTGGCGGTTCATACCGCTGTGGCGACCACAGATTAATAAAGGGACTAAGCTGAAAATAAAATGAATGAATGAATATTATATTTGTGCATATACATTAGATTAGTGAGCACTGAAGCCTAATCTGGAGCTAATCTAAAAAAACTGAGATCACAGTTAAAAAAAAAGTAGCCTAAATGTATATGTTAGGAGAAAATATTGAATAAAAACTCAAGAGAAACAAAAAAATACAAATTTTGTTGGACTTAAGTAGTTATTTGTTTTTGGCAATATTTCACACTGATTTATATGTATTATCTTTCTATTTCTAAAGATGTTTGGTGACAAAAATATTATTGTAATAAATGTATCTGATTACTGCATCTGTTTTGTTCAAACGCACCAAATTATATGACCGATATTCACTGAGAAATGGATGAAAATACTCATTTTCAAAAAGGGGTGTACTCCGTTATGCTGAGCACTGTAATTTTAATGGACAAATGTAAATGTAAATGCCAACAAATGAAGAGTACAAAATATAAAAATGTTAAATAACAACAGTAAAACTCACCTGGTTAACAGTAAATATGC
This sequence comes from Danio albolineatus, assembly GCA_903798035.1. Lineage (NCBI taxonomy): Eukaryota > Metazoa > Chordata > Actinopteri > Cypriniformes > Danionidae > Danio > Danio albolineatus. The sequence goes on along the minus strand of CAIGQQ010029042.1, from coordinate 18,987 downwards.
ACACTAAATATGGCGAATAACCGTAAACGAACATTCCCAGAATTCCTTGCAGGCCACTTACATTTAATGTCATGTTTGTAATGTTTAATTGTTATAATTTTATTGCATTACTTTGGTGTGTGCTTCCATGATAATGTTTTTGCTTTTGGTGGTGCTTCTTGTTTTATAAACATTCAATAGAGCAGTGGTTCTCAAACTGTGGTACGTGTTCTATACGTGTACTATATAACGTAATATATAACGTGTACTAAAGTGGTACCCAGGCTTCCTTCTAGTAGTCCGTGGAGGAATCGAAGTAAATAGATTTGAATAGGGTAAACCTTTATTGCATTTTCAAATTTTCCGATGTTTGTTATGTATTCTATCATTTGAAGCAAATTTCCTCCCCATATTTGTGGTTTTTGGGGGCGTATCTCGCATTTTTATATCCCAATGTTGACAGGTATAGTTTAATCACTTGCTTTTCTGACACACAAAGCCTACTCTAAAGCACAGTAAGCAGATCTAATTTCTAATTTAAGTATGTAAATCCAATTCATATATTTAAATTACAAGTAATGTTTAAATTTTAAAGACATACAAATAAGTCATACATACACGCAATATATATTTCAAAAGTTTATAAATGAATATGATGACAGTCTATATTTATGAGGTCCAAGCAACTTGACGAATAGGCTACTTTATGATAACACTATATAGTTTTCTTTTAACTTTTTAAGAGCAGTGCCATTTTTAATTCACTTTAAAAGCACATTTTAATTTAAACCTTGACGTTTTATTTAGTTTTTTTACCTTCACGCACAGTGCAGTGTTAAGGTTCGAACTATTCAGAATGTTAAAAGTGGCTGACGACAATAAATATTCATAATAATAAGAATTAATCTGCCACGTTTTTGAACTGTGCAGTGCTGTAGCTGCCTAATTAGGCCTACTACGCTACTGTATTTCAATACTGGTCCATTACTTGGAGAGACAATTTTTTTCTGAGGTAGTACTTGGTAAAAAAAAGTGAGAACCACTGCAACAAAGATATTAGTACTTCATAAGCTTTGTATAAGTACCATAAATGACCATACATTTGGAAAGCTTTACCACGTTTTTAACAGTAAAGTGCTTGATATGGCATTATCAAGTAAATGTTTTGAGAAAAGTGCTTGAATTTGTCAAATTAAAGTCAACTACTTTACAAATCAAGAGCATTGTCAAATGTAGGCCAGTCATAATAATCAATATATGGGCTTATCGCACAACACATGGACATGACCTCAATCATTTTTGGTGATGCATTATATATCGCCCATACATAACCAATTTTAGCAACATTTTAGCTGATGTGCAGCATCTCTGTCTCTATTGGAGGTGTCTAGCTATGTTTCCATCCAGCTATTTTTATTCGCATTTTGGATATGTGCATAAAAAAACGGTTGATGGAAATGCCATGATGCGCATACATTTTGAGAATGCGCATAAAAAATGTATGCACATAACTGAGTAGGATAAACTTTTTATTCGATAAAAAAAGATGCACATAAATTGCGATGGAAACACTTTTACTGCATAAATTCCAGTATGCGCATTAAATAAGAGTCATGTGATTTTGTTGTAAGAGATCATGTGATGATAAAATGTGTGTGAATGGACAAACCAGCAGGCTGAGCACATCGTAAAACGTCTGAAATGTTGTTTTGGTCATTCTAAAGCGCCTTACCGTTCAATTAGTTGTCTTATTATATTATTAATGACCTCCAGAATCAAGAGCGTCTGTGCTCCGTGTCTGACACCTTCAAACGCCACCGCGCGTTCACTGCGTGTCAGCATTGCCTTCTGAGGCACAAGTCATTTATTAAATGAAGGAAAGATTGACACAGCTTCTCCTACTGCAGGAAATTACGTTTTAACTGTTGATATTTGGCACCAGTTTATCAGGAAGTGACGATTTTGTCCGCTTTGACTCGTTGGATGGAAACGTTGCTTTATTCGCACGTCTTTTATGCCATATGTCATGAGAAAAAGTCAGGAGAGGAATCAAGTGCAGGTAATAAAGTTTTATTCAGTGGCTTGCAGGAGGGAACCAAAAAACAGCACTGGGAGCAGTGAAAAGCCACACAATAATTCTGGCAAAAATTAAAGATTCAAGTCCAGCAGAGGACGTCCAGAAATCCAAAAAAATAATCAATCAGTTCTGCCAAGGAAAAAATGTAAAAAGGAAAACAATACCAAGTGGGTCCAGCAGGAGGCGCACGATGGTCAAAAAGGCACTAGACCATAATGGGTAAAGAAAAACTAAAATAAAAATAAAGTGCAATACTAAGTGAATCCAGCAGGAGGCGCACTGTGGTCCATTTGACAGTTCCTCAAGGAAGTACTACTGCGATGTCAGCGGCCAGAATTAAAGCACTCCGGCGGGATGCAAGGCGACCAGAGAGGGAGCAGGAAGATCGTTGGTGGGCGATATAGAGGAGCAGGAAGTGTAGAGGAATGCGTCTCTGATAAGGAACGGCAGCACGAGAAACCTGATACTGAGAGAGACGGGGAAATAAGTCTAAACAAAACAAAACAGAAACTGGAATCTAGACGGTGACAAGACTGGACAAGACAAGAGCTGAGAGACCAACACGGAAGGCAAACATGCACGAACGATAAGGTACAAGAGACTGAGACTGAGACGAATAAATAGGGAGACTAATAGAGATAAAATTAGAGACAGGTGCGCGTTATGAAATAATGATCTAATGAGTTAACTGATGAGGGGGTGGAGTGAGACAGCGGCGCACATGGCGAGCTGTCAAAACAACGCCATGTGTACCGAGAAAACAAACACAAAATGACCGTGACGACAACATGCAGGTGACAGACCATGACACCATAATCCAGTTTTGCGCATAAGGTTCATTCGCATTTTTGGATGGAAACATAGTTAGTGTCAGTATGGTTAAAGAAACACTGTAGTAGTATGTACTATAAATGACTTGAGTATATTTTCATGTGGGTGCCTGACGACTGAAAATAGATCTGGTAGCAGATACTGTAGCCTTAGTTACTTTTTACCTTGCACTTTTGTGTTACATTTATTATTGTTTATTTAGGATGTGCGTTTTCACATTCTGATTACAGTGCCTCATTATTAAACTATTAAAATTAATATAATTAAATGAAATATCCTTTAGAAAAAAATATTGTGTGCTCTTTGGAAGAGTGTACTTGCATTGTGATGATATTATATTGTCATTCTGGCTTTATATAATAACGAGTGGAATAAAATGGTCTTAAAATGACAATAATATCGTTTATCGCAAATTAAATTGGTGCAATATATCGTACAACAAAAAAATAGATATTGTGACAGGCCTAGTCAAATGTGGGAACTGTAAACACTTCCGCCATGTTGTAGTTTGACGTCCTTTCAGGCGTCTTCAATATTTCCAGCCCAACTCTTTAGCCACTCTGTGCAAACTGATGAAGTAGTCCGGGAAGAGATCGAAAATCTTCTTCTCCTCAAACTCTTTTCTGACATTTCTGATGGAAACAAAAGAGATGAATTCATTATTAATTGACTCTTTTCACATGTCCGGATTTCTCAGCAGATGAAGTCGTCATATTCGTCGTAAAAAGTAAATTATAACGAAGCAGTGAATGAAAGAGTCCTTCATTCATTTTCCTTCAGCTTAGTCTCTATTTCAGGGGTCGCCACAGTGGAACGAACCGCCAACTATTTCAGCACATTTTTTTACGCAGCCACAACCCAGTACTTTAAAACACCCATGCGTTTTCACATTTACAGACACACTCATACACTACAGCTAATTTAGTTCACCCAATTCACCTATAGCGCATGTGTTTGGACTTGTGGGGGAAACCGGAGCACCCGGAGGAAACCCTCACCAACACAGGGAGAACATGCAAACTCCACATAGAAATGCCAACTGGCCCAGCCGAGGCTCGAACCAGCGATTCTTGTTGTTGTGAGGCCACCGTGCCGCCCATAGATTAACTTGCACTAATTAATTGTTCACTTCAGACTAACGATGTGTGCTAGGAAAAATAAACGTAATTGTGACTTTTTTTTAATTGAGCAAAAACTCTTCAGTAAAAAGAAATGAAACTAAGACTTCGGATGATCATTTCAGCTTCACTTACTCGTGTGTCTGTTTGTTGCGTAAAACCCGCAGCAGGCCAAGCACATCCTCCGGAGGCTTTTTGTTAAGATCTTTCCATATTTTTGAAAGCTGCAAATAAAACACGAAATGATTTTAAAATAAACGTATATTTTACACCACATTAATCTGCAATACTGCTATAACACATGTCTGAATGAAGAGAATTATAATACACTGTAAAAAAAAAAAAAAAAAAAAAAAACATTTCATTAGTTTCAACAAAAAAAACTTTTCTAGTAATCTCAACTTATGTAAAAGATACCAACAAGAAAAAATACAGGTTAAGAACTTTATTAATCTGGCCAGGGGCAATTCAATTAGGGCTGTAGCATCATGACACAACCAACACATACAAACAGAAATCACTCAAAATAAATACTAAAAAAGCACACTTCACAATAACTTTGAAAATATAATACTACACATATAGATAAAGTCAGAATTATTAGCCCTCCTTATATTTATTTATTTATTTTTTAGATTTTTGATTTCCCAAATTATGTTTAACTGGAGCAAGGAAATTTTCAAAGCATGTCTGATAATATTTTTTCTTTCGGAAAATTTGTTTTATTTTGCCTAGAACACATTTTAAATTTAAAATTAAAATTTTTTTAAAGACCATTTTAAGGTCAACATTATTAGCCTCTTTAAGCAATTTTTTTCAGTAGTCTACAGAACAAACCATCATTATACAATAACTTGTCTAATTACCCTAACCAGGGGTGCGTTTCCCAAACAACGACGTAACTCGTGGCTGAACTATTATAGTACGTTTATAGTAGTTTTTCTGTCGCAGATCCGTCGTTTAAATCACGTTAGTTACAATGTAAAACACCCATAATGATGCTCTAAACGGGGTGGAGTAACAACTTCTTTAGAGAAGAACCCTGGAATTTCTTTGTGCAAATTAAATTATTTTACACGCACACGCATAAAAAAACAAAAAAACAAAAAAAAAAACAATATTAGTTTTGGTAAAAACATGCACTCGCTTTCTATATTAACTGAAATATATGAAAATGGTACATACAGGGCCTGGTCCCCTCTGCAAATATTATTGAGAACATTACATATTCTGTTGTAAAACATAAAATCACTTCAGAAAGCTAACACGTATTGTACTATCATATATAAATCATAAAAAAATACAAATAAATGAATGAATAAATAATGAGGCTATTTATTAAGAAATTAATTATTTGATTATTATTATTATTATTATTATTAATATTAGTAATAATAATAATAATATTAAGTAGGATGTCGTTTATTTATATATTTTTTGAAAAGTTTACTTTTACAATTTGACACATTTTGTTCAAAATGACATCAATTTTTTTAAGTGCACTGTGAAGGGAGCACAATAGTAAACATGAAGATCGCTAAAACTGAACTGTAAAAATACTTTGAAAGCAAATTACACCTAAGTGTGATGACTTTCATGCTTTTAAAAAAATCATTCTAAGTTCTAAACGAATAGGGCATAGGGGGGATAACTGGGAATAGAACACAGCCAGGAACTATGTTTCTAACTACAGCTCCAGAGATGTAGTTGCAAGTGTCCAAGTTTGTGACGCAGTTTGCTAATATTCCGTTAAAATGACGCATTTGGGAAACATAAAATCAATGAACTATGTTTGTAACGATGGAACTTGCGACCATAGTTGGCTAATGATGGTTTTCGGAAACGGCCTAGTTAACCTAATTAACCTAGTTAAGCCTTTAAACGTCACTTTAAGCGGTATAGAAGTGTCTTGAAAAATATGATTTACTGTCATCATGGCAAAGATAAAACAAATCAGTTATTAGAGTTGAGTTATAAAAATATTATGGTTAAAAATGGGGGGGAAAAATAAACAGGGGGGCTAATAATTCAGGGGGGCTAATAATTCTGACTTCAACTGTACATTTAAAAATAAAAACTTGCTAAAATGTAAGGTTATAAAGCCTTACAGCTTCTGGAACAAAAGTAATTTTTTATCTGAGCATGTAAAGCTTCTGAATCTTCTTCCAGAGGGTAATACTTTAAAATACGGCTTCAGATGATGAGAGTCACCTCCTGTTATTCTTTGAGTTTTCCTTAGCGTTTGCTACTTAAGTAACTCTCCTAGACTCTGCAGAGGTTTACCAATATTCAAGGCCAAACTAAGCCTGAAGGCGGTTTTACATTTTTGTGTTGAATCATATTAACTTTGAGTAATCTCAGCGTACATAAAACAAACCAACTAAAATATTAAGTTAAACTTTGTACTTAAAAAATACTTGAGCTGATTAACTTAATAAAAGTAGCATAAAACATTTGTTGTCATGACTTTAACTTTGTGTACAAGCAAAGAGAAGGTGGCCCGGTTTTGCTCACCTCAGTTTTCCAGTTAGAAAAGCTCTTTCCCTCTGTGATTTTCTCTGCGGTACTGAAGAGCAGCCAAAGGTTTTCTAAATTTTCACCCACTATAGTGCTGATGTCCAGTCTCCTGCAGGAATAAAATCAGCATACAGAGTTTAATAATCACATTCCATGTCTTCTAAAATTACATTATTTACTTTTGTATACACACCACTAGTTCAAAGTGTGAAATAATTCAGAAATATTAAATGATTTTTGTAAAAATGTATTTGATCAAAAACAATAATTCTGTGAAAAATGACTGTTTGATGATATTTTTATTACTTCAGTCTTCTGCGTCACGATTCTTCACAAATCATAGCGATATTCTGGCCGCTAAAGAAAATGTTATTTTAATTTTACAGTACTACAAATTTCACTGTATTATTGACCGTAAGACTTTATTTTTAATAACCTTTTGTGAAAATGTCAAATATATTATAACTATGAGAAATCAGGACACCCTAAATAATGTCCCTCTGCCATTCAGCGCAACAAATATATAGATATGCGTCATTTTGAACAAATCTTTTATGTGACTCCAGAACGATGAGTCCTCTCAGGGAGTGATTCGTTCGTTTGCGCACGTCCACATTTGTGCAGGTGGAGTAGAAAATTAGTTAATATCGGGTCATTTGGGTCATTCGTTCTTCACATGAGAGACAGAAGCTAGTCATATGAGCCGGAAGAAGATTTGATTCGCTGTAGATGTGTTTGGAAGCATCTCGAAACATTTTAATGTTATTTTGACAAATTGAATGAAATGACTCGATGAACAAGACTCAAAGGTCCGAGTCAGTAAAATGATCAGAACTTCCATCACTACTGAAATGTTCCTGAATGAAAGTGAAACTGTGAAACTGCAGTAAAAAAAAAATGAAATGCCTGAAATTACATGAAACTCCAGAGTAACATGAATGGCAATGAGCTAGCAGTAGCTAAAACATGTAAAACGGCATCATGGCAGTAACATTCATAAAGTAACTCATATAAACACCTTAATCAAATTACTTAATCAGATTAAGGCAAATAATTCGATTACTGATGTCCATGTAAACACAGTCATGAAAGAACTTACTTTCAAACTAGTACTTATTAAAACATCTAAAAATAAGTGATTTGTTCTAAATTGTATTACATTTGAGCAAATCTTGCGGTATGAAGGACAGTGGATGAGTATGAAGGTTTAAAAATATCTATAAAATTTGCAGTTTTCTGTATTTTGTGATTCCTGTTTTTATTTTCCCCAGTTTATTTCTGTGTTTGAGTCGCATTATAAGACACTGATCTTTCTTCTAACAACTTTTAAGCTTGAACAGTTAGAAAAGGTGACTTTTATTAAAAATTTTTAGTAGTTTAAAGCAGGGGTCTCAAACTCAAATTGGCAGGGGGCCATTTTAGTGACTGACAATTCATAGGAGGGCCGTTGTAACATTCAAGCACGAGAAAAAAGTGACGTAGTTGATGCATCTTAGGACAACACCCCTGATGTTTATATTACAAGCACTACCTGTTTTTTGCTTCACAAAACTGCTGAAATATATCTGTGAATGTTTAAATGAGCATTTGGACATTTAAATAGTCATAATAATGATTATAATAAATATTGTTATTCTGTCCCAACCGTTGCTTTACCAAACGTTTAACAGATTGCGCTAGAACAGCAGAAACAGTCTGGGTAACTTCACTGACAATTGTTCTTCATAGTATCTTTCTTTTTTTGTATAACTACAACAAAAAGGGTGGAAATTATGAATATATACACATTTACTTTAACATGTTCAATTCAACCAGCAGTAAAATGACTATAGTTTTCATAGAAATCTCAACACGCATATGAGGGAAATCTATTAAATGAAACCATCTGAATCGAGGATTAGCAAAAATAACCTATTTGTTACACCATCAGCATAATGCGTAAGCCATGAAAAAGTGTTTGTCAACAAAATACAGGTGGAAAATGACCCTTGAACATTTAGAAAAATAGTGTGTAAAATAGAGCACTCTTTTGCGTTCGTAAATCAGAAAATGGAACAATTTATTTCATTCTGGGAAAAAATGGACTAACTATGCAACATCTCATAGACCTGAACTTCTCTGTTAACCTAAAATCGGAAGGATCACTCCCTTTGTGCACATAGTTTTGTTGCTGATGTGTGTTTATCTTATCTCATTTTATTGGTTTATTATTTAATTTTACTTAATTGTCCCCTGCCCTTTCTTTAATTTTATTTATTTAAATGATTATTTTTATTATTATTGTTTATTTACTTTTATTTTCCATTATGTACAACGTTAGTGTACATGTGCAAAAAGAAAAGCATATACTGCTGACAGAAAAAGTGGATGTATAGAATTTGTGCTAATATTTGTAAGTGTATTCAGATATGGGACCTTTGGCATTTACCTGATGTAAGTGTAAAAACCATTTGAGAAACAAAACAAAACAAAAAATAAAAATAAAAACAAAACAAAACAGAGCACTCTTTAAAAATAGATGCACATTCATTTCAAGGTTTAAAAAAAGCCACAGAAATAATATGCATGCGCGTTACTCTCGACCGCACGCTGAGAAAAAACGAACGTAAAACTGAAATACAGTATATTATAGTGCAGTACTTTGAACGTCCAATAGGTGGGTGGGTCAAAACCACAAGTGGCCATACGCGACAGCACAATAATGATAGTGGTTCAAAAGCACATGTTTTAGGGGGCGAATCTCGTTATATTTTAGACGTCAGATGCGGGCCGGTGGGAGGAGGAGGAGGGCGGGCCGTAAATTTAAGACCCCTGGTTTAAAGTGATACAGTATATTGTCTGGGTTGCTGTTGAATATTACGCTACAAAAACCTTGTAATATACTGCAAGTGTATTTTCTGTTATTTTACAGACTTATTTCTCTATATAATATTATTCATATACATTATATTATTTTAAACTACTAAAATGTCAATAAAAGAATTATCCCATTCACATTCAATGACTCTAACTTTAAACATGCTTAGTCATACGCTGAATGATGCTTTAGTTGATGTCTTCTGTAAATCAGGATAAAAAGGAACAGAAAAACACATCCTAATGTACAGAAACTTACGTTTTCTCATCCTTGATTTTAAGTTGAGCGAAGGCGTCATTGAGAGCCAGTGTTGCTGTTGGTTCTGTTCCCTCTATGTGTCCTTTTCCTTTGTAGAGACTGTGAAGATTTGCTAAGGTCTCGTACTTCTGGATTTCAGGCCTGTCGCCCAGCTCTTTGTGGATTGTATATTTCCTGAAAGAAACAGAAAAGTGCAGGCATTGAGCAGGTTATATCAAGCTACAGAGCAAAGGGATGTATTTAGGAAGTACATCTCAATGTCAGCATGTACCATAGGCATGTTTTCTAAGGCTATATTGCAGTCTTGTTAGCTGTGAGGAAATAGTTAAAGGCTAGTTCACTCAAGAATGAAAATGATCTCCTCTTTAAGCACAAAAGAAGATATTTTGAAGAATGCTGGTATCCACTGACTTCCATAATAAAAACAAATAACATTGTGTTCAACAGAAGAAAAAATCTCAAATAGGTTTTGAAGGTTGAGTAAATGTTGGGAGGATTTTGTAATGTAATGTGTAATTATATAGTGCTTCACAATCATGAGGTGGGTCTCTCCACACCACCACCAGTGTGCAGCATCCACTTGGATGATGCGACGGCAGCCACAGGACAACAGCAGCAGTGCGCTCACACACACTAGCTATAGGTGGAGAGTTATAGTCATACAGCCAATTTAGTGGATGGGGATGATTGGCAGGCCAGGATGGTTATGGGCCAAGAGGAAATTTGGCCAGGACACCGGGGTTACAACCCTACTCTTTACAAGAAGTGCCATGGGATTTTTAATGACCACAGAGAGTCAGGACCTCAGTTTAACATCTCATCTGAAAGATACTGTATACTGACAGTATAGTGTCCCCTACACTTTTACTGGGGCATTAGGACTCACATAGACTGCAGGTTGAGCGCCCCCTGCTGGCCTCACTAACACCACTTCCAACAGCAATCTAGTTTTCCCATGTGGTCACCCATCGAGGTACTGACCAGGCTCAGCCCTGCTTAGCTTCAGTGAGTAACCAGTCTTACGCTGCAAGGTGATATGGCTGTGGCATATGTGTATGAAAGGAGCATACAACATTTATGACAGGTTTTCATTAAAGAGTTGGTCAGTTTGACTGTTTGGAAATCTTTTTTCGCAGCAATAAAGTTGAAGTGAAACAAACAAATTAGCTAAAAATGTAGTTTACCTATAGCAAAAATAATCTGAAGTTGGAAAAAGGTAATAAACTGCAATGTATTTAAAGGGGACCTGTATGCCCCTTTGTACAAGATCTAAAATGAGTTGTCCCTAGATTTTGTATGTTAAGTTTCGGCTCAAAATACAGCATAAAAAATAATTTATAACTCTTTGAAGCTGCCCCTTTTAAGCTTCGATGCTAATTGTGTAATCCTGGTGACTGTAGCTTTAAAATGTCTATGTGTCAGCATAGGGCAGATTCAAAAACAAGACTATTGAACTATGCTAATGAGGGAGAGATCGTCACTAATGGGCAGGACTTTCCCCCTCTGATGAAACGTTAAAAAGGAGAATGTCAATCAAAATGTTTCTGCAGACTGTTATTATCAAGTGTGATTATAAAGAATAAATTATATATACTTTTATAAATGTACTTTATTACAAATTATTATTATTATTATTATTTATTATTATTATACAACTTATTATTCTAAATAAATAACAGAAATCAATCCTAAATGTAACTGGAAAACAATGTAAAGACAAAACTGGAGTGATATTTCAAGATTTCTTGAGAAATCATTTGCATGAATATTGAAAGACAATTCTATAGAATACAAAAATATTAATTCATTCATTTTCTTTTCGGCTTAGTCCCTTTATTAATGTGGGGTCGCCACAGCGAAATGAACTGCCAACTTACTCATTCGCACTCACACACTATGGACAATTTAGCTTACCCAATTCACCTATACCGCATGTGGTATAGGTGAAACCGGAGCACCCGGAGGAAACCCACGCAACCACAGGGAGAACATGCAAACTCCACACAGAAATGCCAACTGACCCAGCCGGGGTTTGAACCAGCGACCTTCTTGCTGTGAGGCGAACGTGCTACTCACTACACCACCGTGGCGCCCCGAATACAAAAATATGTTTTCTGTAATTATCTGTTGTCTTAAACCGGCTCATGGTCGAGAATTAATGTTATTATACATAATGTTATGTTACATGAGTCTTACCTCCCTGACTTATCATCTTTCCTTTCTGCTTCACAGTCATGCTTAGTCAAAATAAGATCACTATCATATTATAACTTTAGTTTTGTCGACTTGCAAAGCTCACTGCTGGCCCACACCTCTGCATAATAGTTACTCCACTTTCACAGCACATACGCGGCGTGTATTTTATCAGCATGCAAGCAACCGGTATTTACACCGGGAGCAGAGCAGCGCGTGAGGCGCGCGGGAATTGTTTTCTGCATGCATGCGTCAGTTTGCTTTTACCAGCATTGTTTCGGTTGCACATAGAGAATAACAAACTTGTTCATGCAAAAGACGCCAAATGTGAATGCCCCCTAATGTCTTTATTCTGGGATTACCACTCTAAATTAATACACTTGCATAAAGTAAATCTTATCTCAAAGCTTTTACTAGGGGTCGTTTTTTTTGCACCGTCTCTTTGTGCCGCCCTCCAGTAAGACATTGCCCATGGCGATCGCCCATATTGCCCATGCCTAAATCCGCCACTGAGTATCGTGATAATATTGTATTGTGTGGATTCTAGTGACTCCCACCCCCATTTTATTTACCTGTGCTCATCCAAGAAATAAGGGTGAATCAGGACCTCATCAATGGTCAGTCTTTTTGCTGGATCTTTGTTGATCATCCATTCAATCAGATCTTTGGCTACTATATCTTGAACGTGGTCAAGACAGCACTCTCCTTTCTTGATGTTGTCCTCGCGGTCATTTATGCCCCCAAAGGGATGTTTTCCATCAGAGAGGATGTAGTAAACCAGCATACCAGCAACCTGAAATTAAAAGCACAGACAGAAATAAACAGATGGCAAAAGCATAATATAAAATAAAATAGCAAATATCTCACACGGTTGTTTATTAGTAACCAGTGTTGGGGAAAGTTACTTTAAAAAGTAATGGATTACAATATTGAGTTACTCCCCAAAAAAGTAACCATTTGCTACTTACTTTTTATGGATAGTAATGCATTGTTACTTTTGAATTACTTGTTACATTTTTTTTTTTTTGCCTGGCTGTGGCTTGATCTCTTGATCTCAACTTACCTTGATTTGTTTTTGTTTTTTTGCTTGTATTTAATAGACGAATTCCCGTCACACATGATGTCACATGGGTCCCCGATTGCAAAAAAAGACCGGTTGCAATAGCAAACATGTCATGTTGTGCGGTAGGATGCTAAATTTGAATTTATAAATGGTGATGCAAATGATGCAGGTAGGTCATATGATAATGACAAGTGGCAGATGTAGTAGGTCCAAATTCCATCCATACTACTCACATTCATACTATACAGAACACACTTTTCTAATGGGCGTGTAGTAAATTAAAATTCAAATGTAATACCTACTAGAGTAGTATATGTGATGTCGGACGCAGCCACGGTTTTGTCACAACTTGCTCATTGCGACTCAACTGCTGTAATTTTTGCACAGCATTATGGGTAATGCAGTTTTTCTCGCAATTAAACATGATTGTTTTTGAAAAAGAAAAAAAAAAGCTGAATTAGAGGATTAGGTATGTTTTTGAAGCTCCAAAAAGCACATCCATCGACCATACAGATCATCCGTCTGGTAATCCAGAGGGTTAATGAATGCCTTGCAAAGACGCAATGACTTTTCGTAAGAAAAATGTTTTAAAATAAATTAATGCAAAGAGAATGGTGAAACAAACACAATCAAAACCAATTTCCATGCAAGGAAAATGGAGTATGTTCATCTGTTATTGTCTAATACAGTGGTTCTCAAGCTTTTTTCACCAAGTACCACCTCAGAAAAAAATGTACCACCAAGTACCACCATAATAACCATGGTATTGAAGTACAGTAGCATAGTAGGCCTAATGAAGCAGCTACAGCACTGCACAGTTTAAAAACAAGGCAGATTAATTCTTCTAATTGAGAATATTTATTATTGTCGGCCACTTAAATAAAATGTTTAGCCTATTAAAATCAATTTACTGATCACATCAGTGTTATCGTACACGTCAAAGGATTAAAAGTGTGTTCATTTTTTTTACTTTAATTATTCAGAGATTCCTCCGCGTACCACTAGAAGGAAGCTTGTGTACCCCTAGGGGTACATGTACCACAGTTTGAGAACCACTGGTCTAATAAAAACCTTTTAATCGATAATCTGCCTTGTCATTAAATTCATATGCAATCTTGGAATTGATTATTGAGCAGCAAATAATGCCATGATGACAGCACATAACATTGTACTATACATTGTTCAAGATACTAGTATCAGCTTAAAGTGACATTTAAAGGCTTAACTAGGTTAATTAGGCAAGTTAGAGTAATTAGACAAATCATTGTATAATGATGGTTTATTCTGTTCAAAATTTTAAAATATAGCTTAATAGGGCTAATAATATTGACCTTAAAATGGTTTAAAAAAACAAAAAGCTGCTTTTATTCTAGCCAAAATAAAACAAATCAGACTTTCTCCAGAAGAATTTTTTTTTATCAGACATACTGTGAAAATTTCCTTGCTCTGGGTGGTGGAAATTCATTTATATCCATTATAAAGGTCTGTTCTTTTATTCTTCCATGGATGCACTGTTTACGTTAGACCAAGTGTGACCACTTTAACATCTGCTTATCACCAGACAAAATTTTGGATACATACGTGGTGATTTAACAAGCTATATGTTCAGGTGATAGTTAAGACTGAAATATAGACAGTCAAAGGTTAAGGCCCAATCCCAATTCTATTTTTGTACCCCTACAAAAAGCTCATTCCCAAACACTGGACATTACTGACAGGGTATTCAAGTGTCATCATGTGTCAGAATGTTGTGGGACTCGACCAACCCTAAGTAACTGGATAGATGCAACTATTGAGATCTATACAATGGAAAAAATCACTTTTGTCGTCAATTTAAAGAAGGATATATTCTTGGAAAAAATGGAGAAAATTGGTTGAATATATTTTAGTTAGAAGACCGGACTTTGTTGCTATAAACGAATAGAAGATGTTGACGTGATAGACAAATATATATTAATGTGTGTACATGTTCATTCATTCATTTTCTTTTCGGCTTAGTCCCTTTATTAATCCGGGGTCGCCACAGCGGAATGAACCGCCAACTTATCCGGCATTTGTTTTTTACGCAGCGGATGCCCTTCCAGCCACAACCCATCTCTGGGAAACACATCCATACATTCTCATTCACACACATACACTATGGACAATTTAGCTTACTCAATTCACCTGTACCGCATGTCTTTGGACTGTGGGGGAAACCGGAGCACCCGGAGGAAACCCACGCAACCACGGGGAGAACATGCAAACTCCACACAGAAATGCCAACTGGCCCAGCCGGGGATCGAACCAGCGACCTTCTTGCTGTGAGGCGAACGTGCTACTCACCACGCCACCGTGGCGCCCGTGTGTACATGTATCTGGTTATATTTATATTGTACTGTATGACATTCCAATGTGCATAGCTAAAGATGGACAGTTGAGATTATTCTGGAAGGAATTATATTATGACATGTGTTCTCACCCTGCATGTAAATAGTGCTTTAAACTTATTATTATTATTTTATTTATTTTATCTTTTTTTTTCCTTTTCTCTTTATGCTGTTTCATTTTATAATTTACAAAATTTGAGTACTACAGTGTAGTTAATACACCTGACAATAATGTACGTAAATTGTATACCACTTAAGGTCATATATTGAGATTCAATTGTACCTTGAAAGGCTGTATGATTGTACTCAATTGATTGTTCACAATAAACATAAAAAAAAAGAATGTTGTGGGACTGCTGTACAGGAGTTATGATTATGGATTATAGATCGCGAAATTTAGCATTTTTTTTGGCGTTTTTTTTTTTTTAAGTATGACGGTAAAACACGAACGCGGTTATGAATATATTAAAACATATGTTTGTTTGTCGTAAAAATTCATAATAATGACAAAAAGTACTAATTTGTGGATCTCCTTACTTCCGGGTTCAGCTATTCTGCCGTTATGGCAGGTGTATTCTGGGTAATTTTCTTACCCCTCCGTTTTAAGTGTGGTCCTGAAAAATCTTCGTTCAAAGGGGTCTATACCCCTTGCCTTCAAGCTAAAGAGAATTGGGACACCACTACCCCTTGACGTGAACGCGCAAAACAAGGGGTAGGGGAAGGGGAAGGGCTAAGGGGTAGAAATGGGATTGGACCTAAATGTGTGCGTTGATGTAACTGTGATTCATTCTGTGTGTCATTAATGACCATGTGAGCTTAGAAAACTAGATAAAAGGAGAACACAATCTGTTTCGGTGTCTCACACTCTGCAGAAACCTGCGTTGCTGTATGACTGTCTGACCTTCTTTGTAAAGAATAAAACTTTAAAAGACACTTTTAAAAGACACTTGACCACTGAGAGAGCCTCCTTAAAGAAAATAGCCACTACACTCCACTAAACATCATTTGGGAAATATTTGAAAGGAAATTTAGAGGAGGGCAAGTAATTCTGACTTCAACTGTGTGTATGTGACACATATCACAAACCTGAATGTCGGAGCTCTTCTTGTAATCCCCCTTTTCAGACTGATTCAGGATCTCTGTTGCCTCCCAGCCTTGTGTCCCAGCTCGAACCGTGTGCACTGCGCTCCTGCCCTCCTCCAGTTTACGACTTAAGCCGAAGTCAGCCAGCCTCGCGTTTTTCCCTGAATCTGTTGAGTGGATGTTAACTTTTGAGTAATGTACAAACCACATATCTTGTTGTATTTGCCGTAAAGCTAGACATTTGATCACCTATCAGAACGTTTTTTGGCTTTATATCCCGATGTATCACTCCGGCACGGTGGAGAACTTGAAGGCCGAGCAGCACATCCTGCACTATTTTCCTCAAGACGAATTCTTTGTTATTTCGCTCTTCCAGATCAAGACTCTTCATGTGGTCCACGAGGTCGTTTTCACACAGCTGTAGTGCCAGATAATAAAAATCCTCATCCTCAGCTAGGTCTACGTACTTGACAATGTTCTTGCTCTCTAGATTCAGATCTCGCAGGTGCTTCAGCTCATTTTCAAAGTCTTTGTTGTTCTGTGGGTCTTTGCATATCCGTTTAATGGCCACCTCTGTGCCGTCTTCCTTCAAGCCCAGATATACGCTGCCACTTCCTCCGGAGCCAATCATGTAGTTATTGCTTTTGGAGAAATAGATGCTTCCCACTTTTTTCCTGGAGGAATCTTTCCGGAGCTCCTCTATTTTGCTTCGGTGTTTTAGTGAGGACGGGCTCCACCTGATTATCGCGTCTTCAGGTCTGTCAGGAAGATTTTGTGTCCTTTCTGGTTCTTCCTTTCGACGATGAGACTCAGATAAATGGCTTTCATTCCCAGTCTGTGAGGACGATCCTGAAAAAATTCAATTGTGTTTAGATTTGATGTGTTTATATGTGTATTTATACACAGCAAAGTCAAAACTATTAGCCCTCCTGTGAAATTTGAATTCTTTTAAAAATATTTTACAAGTGCTGTTTAACAGAGAAATCTTTATATAACTAATTCCAAGTGCTGTTGGAACAGAGAGAAAACGTTTTTAGCTAATTTATTTGTCATCATGACAGTGGTATATCCCAGCAGTAACGTCTAATGATGTTACAGCTTGACATTGTGTGGACTGTGCCTGACGTCTAGCAGATTTTGGTTGCCATACCTAATGAATAAATGTTAGTATTTGATGTCAATATGATGTTGGTTTAAGATGTTGGTTCGACGTTGGATTATGGTCACTTTCCAACACAACCTAAAATCAACCAAATATCAACGTCTAATGATGTTACAGCTTTACGTTGTGTGGACGTTACCACTATGACGTCTAGCGGATGTTGGATTTTGGTTGCCATACCTGACAAACAAATGTCAGTATTTAATGTCAATATGATGTTGGTTTAAGATGTTGGTTCGACGTTGGATTATGGTCACTTTCCAACACAACCTAAAATCAACCAAATATCAACGTCAAATGATGTTACAGCTTGACACTGAGGTTTTGGTTGCCATACCTATTGAATAAATGTCAGTATTTAATGTCAATATGATGTTGGTTTAAGACCTTGGCTCTGTTGGATTTTAGTTACTTTCCAACACAACCTAAAATCAACCAAATATCAACGTCATTGAACATTGTTATTGGACATGCTGGATAAATCATGACCTAAATCAAAATAATAATAATAATAATAATAATAATACTTTTTTAGTTTTTCTGCAAAATAGCATTATTCAGCTCTAACTATGTTAATTAGGTTAACTAGGTAAATTAGGTTAACTAGGCAAGTCAACGAACAGCAGCGGTTTGTTCTATAGGTAATCAAAAAAATTATAATTCTTAAGGAGGCTAATGATATAGACTAGGGCTGCACAATATTTAAAAAAATCTGACATTGCAATATTTTGTTTATCTATCTATCTATCTATCTATCTATCTATCTATCTATCTATCTATCTAT
>CAIGQQ010029040.1:235-10889 GCA_903798035.1 Danio albolineatus | reverse complement strand
GTACTTCTGAAGAGAAGGACTGAGAGAAAAGGAGGATGAAAATGGGCATCTGCCAAAAAAAAAAAAGAAAAGAAAAAAAGTCACTGAAACAGTGTGATGGCTGCTGCTTATAGATGCAAGTGACTGTTACGTTTTGGCATATCCCTCTATGGCATATTTTAGTCTCACTTGAATGCGCCTTGACAATCTGTGTCAAAAATGTACCAAAAACATCTTGGGACAAGGTTTTCACACTGACAGCTGTCAATAGCCAGGTTTCCATCCTAATGTGAAGCAAATCTTTTTAAAGTTTACCGAAAAAGACAAAATAATCCCAAAATACATATTAGCAGTGTTGCCATCAAATTGTAAGAGCAGCTGACTGTAGTATTGGTAACAGAGTAACCAACAGTAAACAAGGCAAACATAAGGAAGTCATGTGGGTGTAATGTTCACTGCATAAGGGTGTGTCCCAAACAGTATACTTATGCAGTATTCTACACCATTTTGTAGTATAAATAGTGTTAGTAGTGCATTCACACTGAACTATTTTTTACATTTCTTTTTATTCTTAAAAAAAAGTGCACTTGAAATATCCGGATGATGCTTTTATTTAGCTATCAAAAAGAAGTGTGGAATGTTGGACAAGCACTCAATGGCCACAGCTTTGCTCACATAGTGAAAAGGGCGGAGCTATCGGTCACTGACATTGGATTACTTTATTTATTTTGGATTGTGAAAGCAAAATTCTCCAACATAAGTAATTATGATGCTTCCCGATGGTGAATGTGGTTATACTATACTGTTGAGTGTATAAGTACAAAGTGGATAATTGGACGGTGTGCCATTTGGGACGCAGTGTAAGAGTTTACTTGGCAAATTTGTTTCCATCTCTCATTATTTGAGCTTTTTTTTCCAAAACCATCTCAAGTGAGCGTAAAAACTTTGGACAATTAAGGAACATTTGGTTCATACTCCTTTAAGGCAGTTAGTAACTTAATTTGTTTGTCTGAGTTGCCAATTGACAGAAGTTAAAGGTTGTAAGTATGCAAGTTTAACACCCAGCGGTTGAACTAGGAATTGCATTCCTGGACCAAAACAATCACAAGCACAGGTTGCCAGATTGACAACCAACAGGAGCGAACCTGACAGTCGAGCCTAAAGGCTGATTTAAACCATTCATTCATTCATTCATTTTCTTTTCGGCTTAGTCCCTTTATTAATCCGGGGTCGCCACAGCGGAATGAACCGCCAACTTACCCAGCATTTGTTCTACGCAGCGGATGCCCCTCCAGCCACAACCCATCCCTGGGAAACACATCCATACATTCTCATTCACACACATACACTACGGACAATTTAGCTTACCCAATTCACCTGTACCGCATGTCTTTGGACTGTGGGGGAAACCGGAGCACCCGGAGGAAACCCACGCAACCACGGGGAGAACATGCAAACTCCACAAAGAAATGCCAACTGGCCCAGCCGGGGATCGAACCAGCGACCTTCTTGCTGTGAGGCGAATGTGCTACTTACTACGCCACCGTGGCGCCCTTGATTTAAACCATGTTCTATGTAATAGCAACAACATACAATAGAAGAAATATATTTCATATTAAAATGAGTTTTTGTCCTAACCAACACCTCAAATTGATATTTTAGATACGGTTTCTGTTTCTTGCAGCTGAACAACAGAAAACTGACAATGATCACCTCAGGTGCAGCTCATGAGCTTTCTTCAGTGTTAAATGGTAACAATGTGAGTTTAAATCCAATTTTACATGACATTTATTACTATACTACTGAAAGCAGAAGCAGATAGTTCACCTTAGATCTTGAAAATAAAATAAGGGGGGGGGGGGGGAGGAGGGTATGCTGTTGACCGGTATGCTTTAGAACTGTAAAATATTATGAACCAACACATATCAGTCATAAATGTACATACAGCACCTTTAAGCTAAGCTTAATTAATAATGGTCAATGCTCCAATATTGACCTTATTGTTGACGCATGAGCGGGTGCAGCCATTGCAATCTTTTTGGCTCAAGACTTCTGGTCTTCCACTGATTTTTAAACATTAAAAATAGCTTGATATGCTGCTTTATGTTGCAAACTGATATTTTCTTAATATATCATTCAACTTTTTGTGTATAGTCATGAACACACTTGATTGTAGAGCTTTTGTAGAGATTGTAGCCATTTAATATTCCTAGTCATTTCTCCCATAGGCAACTGAATCGAAAGTTCTAAAACAATCATAGAAGCGAGCGCACTTCCGCATTACAGAATAAGGTCAATGTTTTATACAAAGTTCTTTTTTCAAAATCAAACAAAAAGTGCTTGAGGGGTAGTTAATGTGCCGGAGCTCTTTGGATAAAAGATTCAAAAATATATATATTTTTTTTACTTTTATAGTGCCTTAGAATTGAGTTAAATTCTGTTTGAGAGCAAAACAGAAGTTTGAAAATGCTGAGTGACAGTAAACTTTTTGTTTAATATTCCAACACCCCCCTGTGCTGCAGGAGGTGGTGTTACAAACATGTCACACTGCTCACATGTATACCTAAACACAACAACAACGGCGGTTGTACCAGCTTTGCTATTCACCCCTCCAGTGCATACATGTTGCTCATTTGGTGTTGTTGTTTTGAATGTTGTTCTCCTGTCTGCCCTCTAAGGAATGGAACACACCCACTGACTGCGTGGTCACCAAGAACAAACAGTAGCTCAAAGTGGGTTTTAGGAGTAAAAACAAACTTCCCCAAAAATTCGAACAGCCAAAATAAACTCAAAACGAACTTTGTTTTGGCTGGATTTGTTCCAAATAACTTAATTTCAGTCTGTCAATTGATTTCATGCAACGTATATCAGGGCCTAATATTATAGTATTGGCTTCTTCTCATGCAAAAGGTAAGAAACATTAGTCGGACACAGCCGCCTGCAGAGCTCCGAGAGTAAAAGATGAAGTAAAATGCATTTGTGCTGGATAAAAGGCCAGCTATTCTTTATTGCTGGCTATGAGCCATCTGACCTCCTGTTAAAGGAAGCCAGAGGAAGTAATCTTGTCTTTATACTTTCAAAGTAATCCACAGGGCAAGGTCCTGAGAAAACCCCACAAATCAGTGGCTTCTTTTTCCGCCTTGTTGCTTCATCCTGCTGTAAATGAGATGTTCCTCAGAGGGACTCGTGCTCTATTTCATATGCAGATATTATTCTTACCGCCAACTCATGTCTTTCTCCAGATGTCTCTGGGAAGGAAAGGTGACAGACGTTTGTGCAGTTACTCATCCCTAAATAGGCCCGAGAGGACTCGAGTCTGAATGAAAGATGACCCGGGTGGGAGGATTTCTTAAAGTCTCCCATTTAAGATCAGAGAGAAACACAGAGGTCTGCAAGAACGGGAATGATGTAGATACGGCTTCCATTAAAATGGCAAATAGGGCTTTGGGTGAATGTTATGAATTTGGATATTTCATTGACTGGTAGGGCACAGGGTCACTTGTGTTGATATTGAAAACTTGCGCAAAAATTCAAAACAAAAAGAAATGAAATGAACTGAGGAAATTGCTTAACGTTTGGACTAAAAATCTCATTTGGTTGGGTTTTTAACCACACTGTTGGATAGATGTAACATGCTGAGCTAATCTAACCAAGCTAGCTGAATTGCTCATTTAACCCAGCAGGATGGGTTACTCAATTAAACCTGATGGTAGTTCATATTGACTATGGTGCTGGCTTAATTTACTGCATCTAATGATTGTTATTTTCATAACCATATATATTGTGGTTATTAAGATAATGTGAGTGAACTACTGTAGAATAAGCTATTCATATCTATATACTAAATTGCTTCAGAATTTTTACAAGATATAAAAACAGTATATAATTAGATTTTTTTATTTATTTGATGATAGTTTAGTTATGTACAGTTAAGCAAATTTATTACAATTCTACTAAATGTAATGTGTATCGAAAAAGAACTAAATTTATTTATAAGATGACATCTATTTTAATTTTGTGCCATAAATTTTAAATTATAATGAAAACAAAATACACAACAACAATAAAAACTATTTAATATTTTTAAAAAAAGCATCTCTCAAGAACACGAAAATAACACTGGCTCAGAGGTGTATTCCAGAAAACCCTAAATCTGTTTACTCAAGGTATGCAAGTTCCAAAACTGATTCAGAGTATGTTAAACGTGAACACAAAATACATTTACAACAAAAAGGCCAAAACAACAAATCAGACAGCAAAAAGCAGCATGTCACAACTCTTTTTTTCCTCCTTTTTCTGTTTAATGGTGGTTTATAGACTTAAAGCTTGTCGCCCCTACTGGTACATACATTCTGTAGATTATTATATTTTTGTTATTATTATTTTGAACAAGAATTCAAATGTTTGTTAGATGCAAATTATACATTAAATTAACAAATAGTTTAAATTGAACTGTTTGCTGAATAATGTATAGAAAACATAATTTTAATGGTTGGTTTTCTTCCACATTTGTTATAATAAAATGATGTATTGCAAAAAAATAAAATAAAATTAATAATGCACACAATAATGTATTAATACAAGAATATAGTTAATTAACAGTACAACTGAACGTTATTTTATAATAGTGTTTTAACCAGAACTTACTAAATATATGTTAAGACATTGTAAGAATGACACACAGTATTAAGCTCAGTATTAGGATTATTAAACAACCCTTACTATGGTAACTTACTATGTTTTTTTTGTTTTGTTTTGTTTGTTTGTTTTTTACCAAAAGCTAAGGTTATCCACTTACATATCCTTAAAAAGTTATCACATAACCTGCTTTCTGGAACAATCCTAGCTTAGTTAGTCAAAACCCAACATCAATTCTAACAAATTCATTCATTCATTTTCTTTTCGGCTTAGTCCTATTTTAATCTGGGGTCACCACAGTGGAACAAACCACCAACTTATCCAGCATATGTTTTACGCAGCAGATGCCCTTCCAGCTGCAACCTATCACTGGGAAACATCTATACACAATCACACAAACAGACTACGGACGATTTAGCTTACCCAATTCACCTATACCACGTCTTTGGACTTGTGGGGGAAACCGGAGCACCCGGAGGAAACCCACGCGAACACAGAATGTGCAAACTCTACACAGAAATGCCAACTGACCAAGCCAAGGCTCGAACCAGCAACCTTCTTGCTCTGAGGCGATTGTGCTACCCACTGCACCACCGTGACACAGTTTTAACAAACTGATGCTTAAAAAGTGACAGAGGAGACATCAATTGTATAGCATTTGTAGCTACATCGTACTGTATACTGTACATGTGTAGCTTTCCCATCAAACAAATGACAAACGCAAATAGTACCACAACGATGGTACAGAATCCCCCAATTATAACAAACAAAGCTGTGCTCACAATAAGCACTCACTACAATAGGAGCAGATTCAAAAACCCATCAGCCTTTTTTTCACATCAAAAACCCCAAGGCCTTCATTACTACAGCAGCCATTTTGAATATCAAATACCTCCCGCTCTCCCAAACTAGCATCTGTTACATCGCTGGCATTATTGCGTCTTGTGGTCCACAGAAGTCACAATCCTTCAAGCGGCGCAGCAGAGACACAACTGGCGTGGAGTTTAGCCAGAAGCCTGAGGTGCCGCTCCTGCCCCAGTTTCCCAGCCTCGGGATTGGGTAGGGGAATAGATCAGATTAGTTAATTAGACAGATTTGAGCTTGTTAATTCTTGTCCCAGAGTCTTCAGACATGTTCCTCATCCATCTGGTAAATGACCCAAGAGAAGATGTGGTTTAATCGTCTCCCTCTTTCTGTACATCTTAATTAACTGCAGCTCCCTCCTCTTTAGCTGTGGCCTCAAGCATATTCAGGTTTTGTAGGATTTGCCTTTTTTTTAGCCTTGTGTCACAAACATTCTGGTTTGACTCATACTGTAGGTTAATACACCTGTTCGGATTAAGAAACTGACATTTGAGAGAGATAATGGTGTTCAGAATTGAATAAAATGGATGACGAGCCTTTCTTTTTTGCGCTTTTGAAAAATGAAGCCAAAACTTCTCAGGTATGGACGCTGTCGTTTGTGTAATTTGGAGCCAGAATCTGTGCATTAGTGGTTTTGAGGTGGATTTTAGACATCAACGTCCCGTCTAAACTCTTGCACACCTAATCACAAGTACACACTTGTGAGGCCACACCCCATTTCAATAGCTTGAAATCCACTTAAGTCAAGTCGTGACGTATGGAATGCTGTTTCTACAGTAGGTCCAAGCTGCTACTCAGTTGAATTGAGAAAATAACAGTGTACACAACAATCTCTACACTTGCTGCATCACAGACATCAATATTTTAACAATTTATAAAAAATGTATCACTTTCTGGCCATCTTATATTAAGCATGGTTATTTATGCAGTATATTGCGATCAGGATTGTTGAAAGTATTATAGCACTTTGTAAACGTATATTATTACCATTTGTTGAGCCTCCCCATACAGTTTGATAGATTCAGGAAAATCCTGAAGCAACTGGGTTCTGATGTCATTACTCACCATATCGGCCACAAACCATGAGTCTTTGTTATTCATTCATTCGTTTATTTTCTTGTCGGCTTAGTCCCTTTATTAATCTGGGGTCGCCACAGCGGAATGAACCGCCAACTTATCCAGCATTTGATTTATGCAGCAGATGCCTTTCCAGTCACAACCCATCTCTGGGAAACGTCTATACACACTCATTCACACACATACACTAGGGACAATTTAGCCTACCCAATTCACCTATACCACATGTCTTTGGACTGGGGGAAACCGGAGGAGCCGGAGGAAACCCACGCAACCACGGGGAGAACATGCAAACTCCACACAGAAATGCCAACTGACCCAGCTGGGGCTCGAACCAGCGACCTCCTTGCTGTGAGGCGAACGTGCTACTCACTATGCCACCGCGGCACCTCCCATCTTTGTTATATAATGTGACAATTACTATCTGTGTGTGTATACAGTATATATCACCATGATAATCAAAATGATTGAAAGAAGAACATTTGTGTTCCAGAAGTACAAACTCCATTCATTCACTCCAAAAGGGAAACAACAATTTTAACAATAACAGATAAAACTTTAAATACAGCATTGAAGTTGTAAAATTGCGTAAATTTAAAAGGATTGTTCACTCAAAAATGAAAATGTACCCAATATTTACTCGCCCTCAAGTGGCTTCAAACCTTCATTATTAGTTATTAGTTTGATCTTGTTGAGGCGGCACAGTGGCTCAGTGGATAGCACTGCTGCGTCACAGATTGCTGGTTTGAGTCCCGGCTGGGCCAGTTGTCCTTTCTGTGTGTTCGCATGGGTTCTAAAGACAAATGCTATAGGTAAATTGGGTAAACAAAATTGACCACAGTTTCTGAGTGCTTGTGTGAATGTGTGATTGTATAGGTGTTTCCCAGTACGGGGTTGCCGCTGGAAGGGTATCCGTTGTGTAAAATAAATGATGTAATAGTTGGCGGTTCATTCCACTGTGGCGAGTCCTGATAAATAAGGAACTAAGCTGAAGGAAAATGAATGAATCATTTTGTTGAACCCAAAAGATGATAATTTGAAGAAAGCTGAAAACCTATAACCACTGTCTTCCATAGAAGGAGAAAAACATACTATGGAGGTCGATGATTACAGGTTTCCAGCTTTCTTTACATCTTCCTTTGAGCTCAACAGAAGAAAAGAAGTCAAAGCGGTTTGGAACAACTAAAGGGTGAGTAAATGACAACATTTTCATTTTTGGGTGAACTATCTCTTTAACGAAGGACCAAAAAAGTCAACAGAAAAGAAGAAGTCACTTATTCAGAGGATTAGAGTAATCACTGCTGAGAATTCAACAAAAATCAATGTATTTAAATAAAACAAGTTACTTTCATTTTAAATAATACAGTACTTTAAAAGAATACCATTTATGTATTTATAAATGCCTGAAAAACCATTTGGCGAGAAAATCCTTATTTTGAAGAGCATCTAAATAAATATAGCAAACTTTTGACTGCCAGTATATATATATTAAATTTTGTTTTATGTTTGTTTTTTGGACTATAAACATGTCAGACTGTGTCATGTGCATCTTGCAGCAAGCTGTACACGAGGAGTGTCCTCATTCGGCCACACAATGCAATGCCAACACACACCAAACCCTCGTCCGTAACCGGGCTAATGACTTCTGATGCCAAGCCTGCACCCTGGCAGGGTCATTTTACACAGAGACAAGAGGCAGGGGCAAGGAAACGTTTACTTATTTAAATGGAAAGGTCATTAGTGCAGAGACACAGAGGGCCTTTGACAAATGAAGTCAAAGCCACTTAGCGTCCGTTCCTCGAGTGAACGACCGTATAATACATAAAACCTCTGGGCCGCCACTTCCCTCCAATATGGTTCCTACAGATAAAAACAAACGGCTCCCTCATGTTTCATTTTTCATTATATTGCCTTTTTACACTAAACAGCGTAAAAGATTTAATTTCGTGAAAGGTAATGTGTTTTCTCTTCGCTGTTTGAGTAATTAGATTGGTAAGCCGTCATTAGTGCAGGCTCTCTATAGCACACACTGAATTAACTGCAGACACACAATTAGCTATCTAAATGAGGACATATCTATTTGCTTCTGTTGTTTTTGACATATGGCTCATTTTATATACAGTAGATGACTTTAATCTCAGTCTCAGACTACACACCCACGTGTTGCTTTTTTAAAATTAGTGTTCTTGGTAACAAAGTCACGCTTATTGTGAATGTAAGTATCATCAAAACTTTGAAAAACTCTCAGCATATGCTATGCTTTATTCATGTCTGTTAATTAATCATAATGCACCATTTTTAATATATCGTCTATTTATGTATATGTATTTTATAAGATTGGCACATATTAATGATATAATATATTTCAGAATTTATTTATTTTTATTTACACACAAACACTCACGCGTAAGCACATGCACACACTTATATATCATTAACTTTGTAATTGTCATTCTTTGAAAAGCTTCATAAAATGATGTTTTTATATATAAATATAAACAAACTTTAACTATTTGTATAATTATATTATTGATGATTCACACTCTTCACACCAGATCTAGCCCCAAATGCCAGATCCTGTCAGAAAATTTCTGTTTCTCTGGTTATCCAGACAACAAGCCAGCAGAGTCGCCCAATACCCAAACCTGTTAACCAGTATTCAACTGAATTAACTAGAGAAAGCTAGAGGAGCAGAAGCAGGAGACAAAGTAATGATGATAAAACTTTAGTAATCTTAGTTGAATATGATTCAATGCTCAGCCTTTGTCTGACCATGATAAATCTAAGTGTTACAAACCACAAGCAGCAGCAATGGAAAATTACAGCTTCACAACATTGTGCAGTGACAATACAGACCTTGAACTGGAGACATTCTCTTATCTCTCACTTTTGAGGTGTCGCTTGAATTTACACACTCATAAGATTATAACAATGGCTAATAATCAATAAAATTATATAATTATAATTATATAAATGACTAATTATCATATGATTAACTAAAATAATAAAAGGAATGATAAATGAATATAAATAAATGGGGAAAAAAAAAAAAAACCAAATGAATGGTTGCTTTCTTGAAGCAACACACATCGGTTTGCTACAAGAATTCTCAGCTCCTCAGTTGGTATCCTTAGTAATTATATTATATTATATTATATTATATTATATTATATTATATTATATCATATTATATTATATAGTGGTGCTGGGATTGGTTACTTTGTATCACAAAGCATTAGCTACCTGAATTAATGCCAATTTTCTAACAATAAGTAAAACGTTTATGTTTCCTCATGATATCCTCATTATGTTTTCAACTGTCAGAACATTCTAAAACATTTAAACAGGCAGGGTGAACCTCGTGGCAGTATTTAACACTCAACATTGATTACTGTTTCAGAAAGTTTCTGAAATCTCTCACCACTTACACTGGCCTCCATAATGCCAAATTAATCTTTTAAAGCAAACATCAAAAGCATTGCTTTTGCAAATGGCCTTTAAATAACAGGATGAATCACGCAATCAAAACAGGCAAAGCATCAAATAAACATTATTCACAATATCCCAGCTTTTTACTGAAAATATTCAGATCTAACCACTTAATAATAATTAACATTAAACACAAATTGCACATTTTTACTTTCCCAACACCATACTATATATTTATGTGTAATGTATGTGTATAATGTATGTGCTATAATTTATTCACAACACAGCACTTTGTAAACACCTTATTGCTTTTAGAATCTGCTACCAAACTAACCAAATAACTAACTAACTAACTGCGAGCCAAAATATATTTGTATAAATGTCATCGGTTTTATAAAATTCATCAAATGCCATCAAAAAATCATTTTCTTATCTGGGAGGGAAAAAAAACTCCAGCAGCGTGAAAAAAAAAAAAAACATCCATACAGATTTTTGAACACTTTGCTACATTTCGAACTGAAGTTAATACTAATTATCATCTAGACACGGCTCATAAAACAGATTTTATCAGGACATCTGGTCACTTTATACCCAATCACTGCATACACAGACAAGTACAGTAGGGATTTTCCTGCATCTCTCTCTCTCTCTCTCTCTCTCTCTCTCT
>CAIGQQ010029035.1:11925-34784 GCA_903798035.1 Danio albolineatus | reverse complement strand
GCTGATCTACTGGGATTTTCACGCACAACCATCTCTAGGGTTTACAGAGAATGGTCCGAACAAGAGGAGATCTCCAGCTGTGGGCAGTTCTGTGGGCGCAGATGCCTTGTTGATGCCAGAGGTCAGAGGAGAATGGCCAGACTGGTTCCAGCTGATAGAAAGGCAACAGTAACTCAAATAAGCACTCGTTACAACCGAGGTCTGCAGAAGAGCATCTCTGAACGCACAACACGGCCAACCTTGAGGCGGATGGGCTACAGCAGCAGAAGACCACACCGGGTGCTGCTCCTGTCAGCTAAGAACAGGAAACTGAGGCTACAATTCACACAGGCTCACCAACACTGGACAGTAGAAGATTGGAGAAACGTCGCCTGGTCTGATGAGGCTCCATTTCTGCTCCACATTCGGATGCTCGGGGCAGAATTTGGCCTCAACAGCATGAAAGCATGGATCATCCTGCCTTGTATCAGCGGTTCAGGCTGGTGGTGGTGGTGTAATGGTGTGGGGGAGATTCTCTTTGGGTCTATTAGTAGCGATTGAGCATCGTGTGGAGGCCACAGCCTACCTGAGTATTGCTGCTGACCATGTCCATCCCTTTATGACCACAGTGTCCTCATCTTCTGATGGCTACTTCCAGCAGGATAACGCTCCATGTCATCAAGCGGGAATCATCTCAGACTGGTTTCTTGAACATGACGATGAGTTCACTGTACTCAAATGGCCTCCACAGTCACCAGAGCTCAACCCAATAGAGCACCTTTGGGATGTGGTGGAACGGGAGATTGGCATCATGGATGTGCAGCCGACAAATCTGCAGCAACTGCGTGACGCTATCATGACAATATGGAGCAAAACCTCTGAGGAATATTTCCAGCAGCTTGTTGAGTCTCTGCCACGGAGGATTAAAGCAGTTCTGGAGGCAAAAGGAGTCCGACCCGGTACTAGTGAGGTGTACCTAATAAAGTGGCCGTGAGTGTGTATAATGCATGATGTGGCTGTGTAATAAACATATGATACATGTTTTGTGTGTGTGTGTGTGTGTGTGTATTGCATGATGCATGTAGTGTGTATGTGTGATAAATATGTGTGTATATGTGTATGTGTAACACCTGTAGTGTGTGTGTGTGTTCAGGTGCAGAAGCTCCAGCGCGCCGCTCTACAGGACCCAGTGAAGTGCTCCGTCTCCAGCAAATACGCCACAGTGGACAAACTGCAGCAGTTCTACATCTTCATCCCCTCCAAGTACAAGGTCAGTCGGTCTCTCTCTGCGCACAGGACACGTGTGTTTGTGTGTCCTCTCCTCCAGCACTCAGTGTGTGTGTGTGTGCAGGACTGTTATCTGGTCTCCATCCTGAACGAGCTGGCGGGAAACTCCTTCATGGTGTTCTGCGGCACCTGCAACAACACCCAGCGTGTGGCGCTACTGCTGCGCAACCTGGGCATCACTGCCATCCCACTGCACGGCCAGATGAGCCAGGTACACCAGCACACCTGTGGAGGCATCGCCGCTGACCTGTGTGTGTGTGTGTGTGTGTGTGTGTGTGTGTGTGTGTGCGCGCGCGTGTGTGCGCGCGCGCGCGTTTAGCTGACTATTGTGGGTGTGTGTGTGCGCAGAACAAGCGTCTCGGTGCCCTCAACAAGTTCAAGTCGAAGTCCCGCTCGGTGCTGCTGGCGACGGATGTGGCGTCACGAGGACTCGACATCCCACACGTGGACTGTGTCATTAACTTCGACATTCCCACACACTCCAAGGTACAGCTCAGTCCATCTGTGTGTGTGTGTGTGTGTGTGTGTGCGTGCTGTTATAACTGCTGGAGTCATGTCTGTGTGCTGTTATAACCGCTGGAGTCATGTCTGTGTGCTGTTATAACCGCTGGAGTCATGTCTGTGTGCTGTTATAACCGCTGGAGTCATGTCTGTGTGCTGTTATAACCGCTGGAGTCATGTCTGTGTGCTGTTATAACCGCTGGAGTCATGTCTGTGAGCTGTTATAACTGCACCAAACTGAGATCTACAGAACCCTACAGTGACAGAACTCTATACTGTATTCACCGTTTTAAACGTGACTGAATGCTTTAAATAATGAACATTTCCACTGTATCTCCGTCATTCTGTGTTGGTAAATCTTGATTAGGAGCTGTTCAGTGATGATTGTGTCTGTTTAATCTGCTGATGTTGATCTAGGAGCTCCTGATGGTGTCGTTTAAAGGCAGGACTGTCCTCCTGAGCTGCTCTCCATAGTTTTATCACACCTTTACTGCCAGCTTATACACGAGGATTGTCTCTGTCTTGGTGAACGGAGTGTCCAGCACAGAGTGGACATCAGTGTACAGCACACTTCTAGAGGAATATAGTGTACTATGAAGTGTGTGAGTTACCCACAGACAGCCCTCACCATGATCAGCCTCTGCAGGAGCTCAGTGCTGTGTTCAGTAGTTCATGACGTCTTCATGCAGTATGTGTCAGGACCAGGGGCGCCGCTAGCAATTTTGGGCCCCATGAAAAAATATGAGGATGGGCCCCCTACTACCAACCTAGCTATCCAAACTCTTTGTCTGCAATGTAGTTATAATGACTTTGTCCACTACTTATCAGTATTTAGTAAGAGAACGGCCATGACTGTAGCTAGCAGATGATTTATTGTTCAAATGTAAATATAGTACAAAAAAGGAAGAGTAATCAAATATTCACTGAAGATTTTACATTTCTTAACACACAAAACATCAGTGTGTCACTATTTAAATAACTGTACTGCAATAGTGTCTCATACGATGTGCAATACACTTTGATTGAGGATTTTGCAAGCAAGAAGGCCAGGCGTTTGGCACTTGGTATTTAAGTCACTGTCAGGTTAATCAACAGACCGTTTCAAGTGTATTTATGTTGTGTTTATTTGGTTTGCAGTGTGCTGGATTTTGCACTATGTTAATATACATTTGTTTAATTTCTTTTATTGCGGATTTTGCCGGTGAGAAGGCAAGGGTTTTGCCATTTAAGTAATGGTCAGTTTAAACAAAAGAACATTTCTTATTTATGGGTCTCACTGTAATATAATTTTGTGTCTTATTGATTTAGTGTATAGTGTGTCATTTGGGATGCAGCTAATGAAATAAATGACCAAAATACTAAATAATACCTGCATGAAGATAACCGCATTAACCATCAGGAGGCGCTATAATCACTCTCGTAGGAGAATACTGCTTTCACAATCCAAAATAAATAAAGTTATCCAACACGTGCGCCCGATATCTCCGCTCTTCTGTTACGTGCGCAAAGCCGCGGTCGACGAGTGTGTGAAGTGTCCATCATTACACACTTCATTTTACCGGTGGAATGAGTGCATCATCCGGGTGATTAAAGTGCACACGCACTACAGGCACTATTTATACTACAAAATGGTGTAGAATAGTGCATAAGGATGTGATTTGGGACACAGCTGATGTTACCCTCGAGAACATCGCTGCTTTGACAGTTTACCTGACGATCGCCCTCAACTCTCTTCCCGCTACTGATGGACTGAACCATACAGCGAAAGGAGGGGGGGGGGGTGCAATTTGACAGTGACAGTTGTGACAGACATGAGGGGCAGATATCAGAATCAGAATCAGAATCAGAATCAGTTTTATTGCCAAGTGTGCTTCACACACACAAGGAATTTGCTTTGGCTACAGAAGCTTCCAGTGTACATAAAGTGACAAGTGACAACACAGAATAAATATTATAAAAGAAGACAATAGACATTAAACAGAGATGCAGTCCAACGATCTGGAAGTTGAAATGTATGTACAGATTTGTTATAAATATACAGGTTATAAGGTGCTGTGTGCAAAAGAGTAAGTATTGCATTATATATTGTTATAAGGTGCTGTGTACAAATGCGTAAGGAAAAGTATTGCATTGTATATTATTATAAGGTGCTGTGTACAAGTGCGTGTGAGAAAGTATTGCACATTTATTGCACGATAGGAGAAATATTAACTGTTCATGAGGTAGATGGCCTGAGGAAAGAAACTTTTCCTGTGTCTGGCAGTTTTTGTGCTCGGTGCTCTGTAGCGCCGGCCAGACGGTAACAGTTCAAACAGGAAGTGTGCTGGGTGCGAGGCGTCCAGGGTGATTTTGCGAGCCCTTTTACTCACTGTGGAAGAGTACAGTTCTTGAAGTGTAGGAAGGGTAGTGCCAGTGATTCGTTTAGCAGTCCGGACTATTCGCTGTAGTCTACGGAGGTCAGATTTGGCTGCTGAGGCGAACCAGACGGTGATTGAAGTGCAGAGGATGGACTGGATGACAGCTAAGTAGAACTGCACGAGCAGCTCCTGTGGCAGGTTGAACTTCCTCAGCTGACGGAGGAAGTACAGTCTCTGCTGGGCTTTCTTTACAATAGAGTCTATGTGAGTGTCCCACTTCAGATCCTGAGAGATGGTGGTGCCCAGGAACCTGAATGACTCCACTGCAGCCACAGTGCTGTCCATGATGGTGAGCGGGGGGAGTGCAGGGGGGTTTCTCCTGAAGTCCACTATCATCTCCACCGTTTTGAGCGTGTTCAGCTCCAGGTTGTTGTAACTGCACCATAAAGCTAGCCGCTCCACCTCCTGTCTGTATGCAGACTCGTCACCGTTCCGGATGAGGCCGATAACAGTAGTGTCGTCCGCAAACTTTAGGAGCTTGACGGAGGGATCTTTTGCGGTGCAGTCGTTGGTGTACAGGGAGAAGAGCAGTGGGGAGAGAACACATCCTTGGGGGGCACCAGTACTGATGGTGCGGCTGTCAGACGTGATTTTGCCCATTCTGACTAGCTGTTGTCTATCTGTCAGAAAGCTGGTGATCCACTGACAGACAGAGCTAGGAACAGAGAGCTGGGTCAGTTTGTGCTCGAGCAGTGATGGGGCGATGGTGTTAAAGGCAGAGCTGAAGTCCACAAACAAAATCCTTGCATAGTTCCCTGGTTTGTCCAGATGTTGTAGGGTATAATGCAGCCCCATGTTGACTGCATCATCCACAGACCGGTTTGCTCTGTAGGCAAACTGCAGGGGGTCCAGCAAAGGTCCGGTGATGTCTTTCAGATATGCTAGAACCAGTCTTTCAAATGACTTCATGACCACAGATGTTAAGGCGACAGGTCTGTAGTCGTTGAGCCCGGTGATCTTTTGTTTCTTCTGGATTGGGATGATGGTGGAGCGTTTGAAGCAGGATGGAACTATGCGCTGTTCCAGTGATCTGTTGAAGATCTGCGAGAAAATGGGGGCCAGCTGGTCAGCACAGGTTCTCAGACAGGCTGGTGAGACACCGTCTGGGCCTGGCGCTTTCCTTCTCTTCTGCTTACTGAAGACCTGACGCACATTATCCTCACTGATCTGAAGATCAGGGGGGGAGAGGGAGATGTCTGTAGGTGTTGATGGCTGTGTAGAAAGATGGTCAGGGCGGTTGTGGCTGGAGGTGGGTAGAGGTGTTAATTGCTGTGTAGAGGGTGTCTGGTCGAAGGTGTCGAATCTGCAGTAGAACGTGTTCAGGTCATTAGCGAGAAGTTTACTGCCATCGATACTGGGGGGAGATGATTTGTAATTCGTGATGGTTCGCAGACCAGTCCACACTGATGCAGGGTCGTTAGCAGAAAACTGGTTTTCCAGCTTTTTTGCATAGTTCTTTTTAGCTAGACCAATCTCCTTTGTTAAAATGTTCCTGGTCTTGTTGTAGAGAATCCTGTCCCCACTCCTGTAGGCATCCTCTTTGACCTGACGAAGCTGTCTAAGTTTTGGTGTGAACCATGGTTTATCATTGTTAAATGATAAGTAGGTCCTGGTAGGGATGCATAACTCCTCACAGAAACTAATGTATGATGTTACAGTCTCTGTGAGCTCATCCAGGTCATTGGTTGCAGCTTCGAAAACACTCCAGTCAGTGCATTCAAAACAAGCTTGTAAGGCCTGCTCTGTGTCGTTGGTCCATCTCTTAACAGTCCTTAATACTGGCTTAGTAGTTTTAAGTTTTGGCCTGTAAGTTGGTATAAGATGAACCAGGCAGTGATCAGAGAGTCCTAGAGCTGCTCTGGCCACGGAGCGATATGCATCTTTTATTGTTGTGTAGCAATGGTCCAGAATGTTATTGTCTCTGGTAGGGCATGTAATGTGCTGTCTGAATTTGGGCAGCTCATGTGTGAGTTTTGCCTGGTTAAAGTCCCCAAGAATGATAAAAACAGAGTCTGGGTGTTTTTGTTCTGTCTCTGTGATTAAATCAGCCAGCAGTGAAAGAGCAGTACTCACGGTCGCGTGCGGTGGGATGTAAACACTGGCCAGGATAAACGAGGAAAACTCCCGCGGCGAGTAGAACGGCTTACAGTTAATGAAAAGCACTTCCACGTCAGGACAGCACATCTTCTTTAACACAGTTACATCCATACACCACCTCCTGTTAATGTAAAAGCATGTCCCTCCACCGCGCGTTTTCCCCGTTGCCTCCGTGTCGCGATCTGCTCTGTACAGCTGGAAGTCCGGTAGTTGTAATGCGCTGTCCGGAATGGCTTCGTTTAGCCACGTTTCTGTGAAGCACAGCGCAGCAGAGCTGTTAAAGTCCTTATTTATGCGTGTGAGCAGAAGTAATTCCTCCATTTTGTTAGGAAGAGAGCGGAGATTCGCGAGATGAATGCTAGGAAGCGGCATTCTGAAACCGCGCAGTCTGTTTTTGATGAGCGCGCCGGCACGCTTTCCCCGTCTCCGCGTCTTGTAAAGTTTCCATAGAGACGCGGCTCCGCCAAGGACAACGCTCTGCAAAACGCCGGAGAAGTCAAGAACCGGCTGGTGATCAATTGGTGTGCACTGCAGAATGTTCAGCAGCTCATCCCTGGTATAACTGATCACGTTGGATGAACACAAAACAGGAAAAACAAACAAAAACATTGCAACAGCTGGAGAGCTTCGCACCGAGGCTGCCATTCTTCGGCGCCTTCCGATGACGTAATATAAGCCGTATTTTTATTTTTTATTACTAATAAATTGTTTTACTTGTAATTTAGAGATACATTCATAATTTATATTACATTGTAGTACTGTTATTAATTATAAAGCAGATCTCTGTGGGCCCCTAGAGTGCATGGGCCCTTAGAATCGTCCTAACTTTCCCCCCCTTAGCGGCGCCCCTGGTCAGGACTCTGCTCATGTTGACTCTAGTAAACAGTCCAGGCGCTGCTCGTTCACGTGTCTCCGTTCCGAACGCGCGCGCGCCCCCGAGGAGGCTGTGTGTGCGCGTGCTCGCTGTTTCGTTCTGTCCCGCTGGTTTCTGTTTCGCTCTGCGGGGACCGGAGCTGCAGGCCGCTGTTCTCGGTAAGTGTTTATAAGTAACACAGGATCTATGTTGTTTTGACTTTACACATCATCATATAATCGAGAACACTTCGTTTCTGGTGTATGAGATTGAACCCTGACTGGTTTGACATGTAAATACTCTGTGTGTGTGTGTGTGTGTGTGTGCGTGTGTGTAGGATGTGCGCTCGGTGCATTGTGGAAGTGACTGAACCGTTACTCCGCCAGTGTATCTCTCTAGTAGCTGAATAACAGCACAGGGGTTTATTCCAGTGAGGGAAATCAGGCGTGTTTAATCAGGAGATATGGATGAGAGCTGACAGGAGACACAAACATTTAAATGATTCAGTTTACAAACACCTGGTCTGTTGATGAGCTGTTTAAGCTGGTTTCTCCTTCGCTAAAGCCCGTTCAGACTGCACATCACAGTTTTCCTGTCAGAGTTGTGTTTGTGCTTCACTAGTTTCCGCTGGTGATTGTGTTTTATCAGTGTGGACGTTTACATGGACACCAATAACTCCATTTCAAGACAATACTCTGATTAGGGGCTCGATGTAATCCGTGTATCATTCGTTCAGTCGTTTTTTCAAATTCAAACCAAAAATTAAAAAACAAAAACAACAGCTTGTTTTTCCATTATTTGTTTCCTGTAAGCAAAGGCGTAAATCTCATTTAACACTAGGGGGGACAATACATATAAAATTTCCCTTGAGTAATTTTTTGAGGTTGACACAAATAATACAGTCAAATTGTACTTCTAAAGAAATGTCCCCAGTTAAAAACTCTGGCTCTATCATTATAATTGCAGCATGGAGACTCAGGTTCAACGACAGCAGATTGTTCTTCAGATTATTTATGTTGTGTACGGTCAGCACTGACTCCTGAAGCAGAAGAAATGCAGGAGAGATGTTTTCTACACTCATAATAACTCAGTTGTTTACATTACACTTGTTAAATGGACAGATCATACTGTAAATAGGTGAGCCTGTGAGGTTCATCTGCTGAACTGAACAGAGACAACACTAAACACATTCAAGAAACTGATCATCTAAATAAACACTCTGTCATTATCCCTTCACCCCCTCACCTGACACTGTACATCTGACTGACCCTGCTCTGCCTCAATATTTCCCTTCTCTTTTGCCTGTGAATGATATTGTGACATTAGTATTTTCATAATCACCCATTCTTAAAGCCAGATTGCCTTAATATGTGAACTTTTTGTATTTATTGACGTTTAAGTGCACTGAAAAATGATCTTATGTCCACTTTCCTTTTCTCTGTCACTTTATCTAGTCACTGCAGGGCAAGATTAAACACAATGGTGATTCAAAGTGCTTTACATGAAGTACATAAAACTATAAAAATAATCACAACAATAAAAACAAGGAATTAATAAAAGGTTAAAGTTGTTGTTTTGAATTAATTGTCATGTACGAACAGAATGGAAATTGCTACAGAAATACAGTGGGGTGAGTTCAGACGTAGTACAGTTCTCATATAGCAAAGCACAGCTACAAAATATGCTAATTGTGGCCGTTTATGCTGTAAACATTATGCCAACTCGTCACACATAAAACATTACATGGCAAATTTGGCGCGTTAGCTGCAGTGCACTTTGCAACAAGCTAACGCGTTAACTAGATGGGTAATATTTCAATCGCTAATATAGCAGACACATGGAAAATACATCGGCAATCAGCATTTTTACCACAAATAATTGATGAATGAGTCTGTATCAACAACCTTAAAGAGAATCGCTTTATTTACAGTGAATAAAGTACCCTCCTCACTGGCGAGCATCTAGAACTGAGCTGAGGCGTCAGGCCACACACACCTGGCTTGTGTGTGTGCGCTGCACATAGTCTGAGGTGAACCGGGAAAGGCAGTGGACCAAACCACTGTGAGAAAGAGGAGGGGGAACTCAATAGTTTCTAAACGCATTTTAAATGCGAAATGCGTGTTTCTTTTCTACATATACAATTATTTTAGGTATACACATATATTTTTCACAATACAGTGCAATTTTTTTTTAACTTTTTGTTTTTGGGAGGGGGGGACAACCCTCGGAAGGGAGGGGACATGATATTTGGGCTTTATTTTCGGGTTTTTTTATTTTAGGGAAGGAAAACTGATAAACGACTTTACAGTTCATTCTACACATGTAGGCGTGCTGAAACACCCATTTCCCTCTGATTGGTCAACCAAATCTGAGCTCGTGACGATGCCCTCAAAATAAAAGTCCTCTGCGACTTTGTTTGAATTTGTGAGTTTTCATCTTCTATCATTTGAACCACACACAGTTAGCAGGCTTCATTGCGAATGCATAAATTAAATAGAAATGTAAGTTAGCAGTATATCAGACATTTGTTATTAAAATAAGGCCAGTTCTCTGCCAGACGTCTTGCTGCTGTGCACCTGATGCTGAGCAAAGAGACCCATTTCCAAGCAGAACCTGGTTTGCATGATTGTTTCCGAGCAAGCCAATATAATAATAATGCTGATAATGATAATAATAATATTATGCCTATAGTTGGCTGCCAGACTTGCTGCTGTGCACCTGATGCTAAGCAAAGATAGCTATTTCCGAGCAGAACCTGGTTTGAGTGATTGTTTCTGAGCAAGGTAACTAATAGACTGATGGCTGATGAGTGTTACACACAAACACTGTTCAGTCAGAGTCTATAGCGTAATATTCTACAAACTCTGAGCAGCTGGAGGTGTGTGTGGACTGACAGGAGAGAGCTGCATTCATGGCGTTTGGATCCCGGGGAGTTTTTTTCTCCCGTATGTTACAGTTCTATCCCGCTATCATCCCATAAAGGTGTTTTCCCGTATTTCTCCCATATTTTCTGTCTTTCTCTGAAGGGTGGCGATAAACATTAAAGAGCCGATCCTCCCTATACGCAACCCATACCGCCGCACCACCAGGGGGCGCCCCTTGCTCTTAAATGTGAGTCAGTTCTGTGCTTTGGCTTTATTTAGGCATGAAACACTTTGAAATAAATATAAAAACGGCGGGATTCCCTTTCCTTTTCATTACAGGTGCCGTCGCTCCTCCTGTGCAATCCTCAGTACAGTCATAAAGCGGTGCGTGACTGTCAGACGCGCTCCATAGTGATCAACACACAATGTTTCCCAAACCCATTCTGTACACGCGATCTGAAGCGGAGCGAGAGTCTGGGTTTAGTGTGTGTTTGAACAGACATATACACATCATTAATAATAATAACAGATAAAGATGGACATCTTAGTGGGGTTTGTGTTTCAAACACATCTAATGTAGTCCTAAATGAGCATAAAGCGTGAGGAAAGCAGTGGAATGCTTGGTTAGATGTGAAACGTTAGATGTGTGCATTGTTAAAGTGACGCCTCTGTTATTTAATGTCATCAAACTAAACATCATAATAAATGAGGTTCATTCGCTGCTCTTTATTCAGAATGTGTGAGTTATACAGTGAAGAGAAGATTAATGAGATTTGATAACTTGATTATATTGCTTTATAATAGATATTAACTGTAATAGACTAAACTGTTTGCATTTCTTTGCTGCTAATGTATACTATTTATTTGTTCTTTTGTAAATAATAAAATATATTACTGACCGTTTAACTGTTTATTTACAGTAAAGCAGCTCCAGACGAGCAGATTTAGTAATTTACAATTTTGTTTAGTTTTTTTAGTTGTAAATAGTAAAGAAATCTGTGTTTTTAAAACAAATGAAGACAGCAGAAGTCAGT
This sequence comes from Danio albolineatus, assembly GCA_903798035.1. NCBI lineage: Eukaryota > Metazoa > Chordata > Actinopteri > Cypriniformes > Danionidae > Danio > Danio albolineatus. The sequence continues at coordinate 23,752 of CAIGQQ010029035.1, read as the reverse complement.
GATTCACTTCAGTTATTCAGCCTGACATGTTTACTGCTCCAAAATACTGTAAATAAAATATATTGTGTTCAAAGAGGAAAAAGGTTTAGTTTCCCTGATATATTTACCCAAGGTTATCACACCGTCAGACTCTTACACCGGCCCATGCTAGTGTTGACAGGTGTGATCTAAAGTGCTCATGGTCAATCTGTGTGTGGACGATTAACTTTGCTTTCGGACTCGGCAACCCTTGAACACCGGTGAGGAAATAGCCGTTACGTCACACCCGCCCGAGCAGACGTGTGACGCCCAACACCGAGACCAGCCTGGGTCAGCAGGGGTGAGCAAAGCTCTCGATGTGCAGCTCAAATCCAATCCTGCTACAGTGCTAAACTCCCCTCACGCTCCATCACCACAGCACAGCACAGCAGACGCCTCTTCTGTTAAAGCTCCTGAGGTCTCACACACCGCTGATAAACACTGATACACCCTCAGCCCTGCTCAGTGCCGTACTCCAGCAGAGACGGAGAACCCAGCCGGTTAGAGACAGTATGGTGTGTGTCTGTCAGATGTGCTGTTGTGTTGTTCCTCCAGTGTTTCCTCCTCATGCTTCGAGTTTCTTTGAAAACAGGTTCAGCTGTTCTACAGGAACGGGTCAGATTTAGCAGCTCCACTTCTCCAGAGAACTTCCCTTTCCACAGTCCTCTACGAACATGAGGAGACGAGAGAGTGAGGCCAGCTCAGCGGAGGAGACGAAACATCGGCATTACTTATGGTCAGTTAAACTACTTCATTAAACACACACACATTTCCACATGTGTTTATGTTCCAGCCTTATTTCAGAATGGCTAAAATTCATGTTCCTCAACATTCTACACACAATCCCCCTTAATGATGTCACACTCACACACTTACCCTTAGTGATGGGTTGTTCTTGAACGAATCTTCACTATGACTCTGGAACGGCGAGTCGTCTCAGCGAGTGATTCGTTCATCCACACATGTTCACATTTGTGCAGGCGGTTTCCTTTATTTTTCAAGTCTTTTGAGTTGTTCATCAGCTGAAAGACTGAAGCCAGTCATGTGTGTTTAGAGACGGAAAAGGATTTGATCCGTTCATCTCTCCAGTCCTCTATGGGGTTTGAGTCTTTCTAACTTGACTGAACACTACAGCAGAACGGGGTGTAAAAATGAGTAAATGGTTCCAAATCCTCTTTCAAGAGTTCACACTTAGCTGATGATTGATAATAAAGCGTGTTCAGCATGCTGTCCCAGGAGAGAGCCCTGAGATAAGATCCTCGAGCCCGGGGCTCCTCCCGTTTGCAGGGCGAGAGGAGAGTCTGAGCTCAGGTAGATCTCGATGAACTCCCCCTCGGCTTATTTCAGGCTAGTGGTGAACTGAGGAGAGGTGTATTCGTTAAGAGCTTGGCTATAATATCAATTGTGCTTTCAAGTAACTTAGTGCGTGTTATTTGGACCGTGGGAGGAAACCGGAGAGCCCGGGGAAAACCCACGCGAGCACGGGGAGAACAAGCCAAACTCTGCACAGAAATGCCACCTGATTTAGTAGAGACGTAACCAGAGGCATTCTTGCTGTGAGGCCACAGTGCTAGTCACTGGGCCACTGTGCCACCCATCTGAAAGGAGGGAAAGTAGAAGTGGATGGGTGAGGGGGTTCTTCAAGACGAAGATGTTGAGATAAGAAAGCTTTGGTTATTTATAGAGAGTTAGGAATCATACGATTGGATAATCAGTCATTAGCTGAAGCTGTAACAGCTGGGAACAATCATAAGCACTTGATCCTCTCCAAATTTGTTTATGAATAAACTTCACTTAGAGACGAGTGCATCATCATCATTAATTATATTATTATTATTATTATTATTATTCTGTGTATTTCTGATCGTAACCTGTAGCTCCACTGTACACTGCTATGAGGACCTCAGTCAGCAATACTTCTGTAAAACTGGATTTTTAATGCATCATGGACAAAATAATATTTTTCTCTTCCTGATAAAAGAAAAGTTTTATCTGAGATTTTCTAAAGCGGACACTATTGAAGTTAGAGAAAGATACCTGTCATTTCCCTTGTTACTTAAAATGAAAGTATATTTCAAAACAATTAATGACATTTATCCATGTAATGAGTTTCTCAGAATAAGATTTAATTTAGACAGTAATGCTTGCATTTTCTGCTTGAAAAGATATTAAATCTTAGGAACATTTTTATAGTTGTTCTATTGTTAAATCCTTTAGGGACAGATTACATGAGTGCTGAAACAAAACATGTAATACCTGCGTTTGACTATTACATTGTGAAATTTGGCTTTTTTATGAAAAACCAAGTAATGGAATTTCTGTGTAATAAAATGTTGATTGTAGCAAAATTGTATATTCACAAATGTAGATTTGTTTAAGTTTCTCCTTGTTTCAAAGCGTTTAAAAATGTTTTTAACATTTTATTTAAATCCATAAAACAGGTAAAAACAAAAGTTGCCTCAAAGCTCTCAACTTTTGTCAGCTTATGTGGACTGACCCCCCTGAATATAATGTGTTTTCTTTTGTATTATTTAAGGTATATTTATGTTATTATTATTATTATTATTATGTACTATTTTGTTTATTATGTGCTGCTTGGATATAATGTTATACATGTTAAACAATGGAAGTTGAAATGCCTGTTTGTTAATTGAAGGGTAAATAAAATTTTTAAAAAATCTTTCTTGAAAACAATTTGTCGAGCGGCTTGTCCAGATTCATTTATTGGCCTCTAAGCGAAAGATTGACAAAGGTTACAAGTTCTTTTACTAGGGATACCTGCACGAATAAGCAGGTAAGGCAGTCAAATATGTTAATATTGCTGCAAGGGCTGTTCGTAAGCTAACTCCTTTGGGTTTTCGTGGTATAATGTCTAGCGTGGTGACTATTATGGTAAAAGCTAGAGCACGATCCTTCAGGTCAATGAGGAAAAGAGAGGAACTGCAGAGAATTGAGGTGCTATAAATGTTCAAAAACATTTTCACATTTCAAAGTTCACAGTTCAAATGTTTGTTCTTAAGCTCCGTTTGTTATTAAATCTTTCTGTACTAGGGCATTTTATATAAATATATATATACATTTTTTTTTGCATACGTGTTTGTTTAAGGAAAAAACATGACTGTCGATAAGCAATTATCCCCTCATCCTTAAATACTCAATGTTCAAGGTCTAAGAAATTAGTTAAAACTTGAAATCAACATCGTGCTGCAACGACAGCAAGACAAATACAAACAAACAGAGCTTGAAACAGCAAACTAAAGAACAAACATCTGAACTGGGAACTTTCTGTTTCTGTTTTCTGTCTACAGACAGTTCCTCTGTCCTAATGCTCTGTTTGTGCTTTGTCATGCACTGTCAGCCCTGGGGCCTCATACAGACAGGTGTATGCCTGATCAGATCATGTCCATCAGCTGAACTGACCACAGGGGACTCCAGTGAAGCTGCTGAACACTGATGGACATGTGATTCTGCAGGGGTTTAGTATTATTACATCTGCAACACTCTCAGAAACTCTCTCCACACTGTCATTATGGGGGATAGTGTGTAGAATGTTAAGGAAACACATGAGTTTGATCTATTCTGGAATCAGGCTGTGACACAAACACACGTGTGAACAGTGAAGCGCTGTGAGTACTGTCCGGACGCTCAGTATCACTCAGGACAGCAGTTTGATGTGTTAACAGCAGCTGGTTTACTGAACACCTGTAACGCTGCACATGTGGTTGTTGTTGTTGTTGTTGTTGTTGTCCTGCAGCTGTGGATGGGGAAGGAGGAAGTGTAAACATCAGCGTTTGCCTCAGGATGAGCAGCCAGAGAATGAACACACACAAGGTAAAGTGAGACTCACTGAGACTGTAACCAGTGGCGCTAAAAGGGGGCCACACATGGCCACACATATTTTTGATATTATCTTTATTAAAAGTTTCAAATAATAAAAATAAATAAATATTTCTGGTTAAAAATGTTTATCCTGCATTCTATATGAATATAATAATTTATTTTATTAAATAAATAATCATACCACCCCTCCCTTGACCATTAGATTGATCCGTTGCTGGGTTACAGTCACATGTTCAAAATGCAAAGAGTGAAGAGATGTGCAGCACAAAATAGAAAACGGAAAAAAATAACAAACAAGTCTTCAAATGAGAACTGCCGTGACAAATTGGAGAGATTGCTGAGCTTAACCCTCACTATCATTACCATACTTTTAATCAACTTCTAATGTTTTTGGAAGCGAAGGGCGCCATATCATTAATTATTCATCATCGCCACCCAGTCACCGCAGGGGCTTTTACTGAACATAAATGCAGACGAGCTGGTTTTGTTCAGGCAGGGGGGCAGTGACGCACAGCCACACCTGCAATCGCATACTTCCATTCATTATATGAAAAACAGTATAATTCTGGGCTAATGCTGTGGGCTGGCGTACAGTTGACTTTATGGTAAACGCTTGATAGTCATAAATTTATGGCCCGCCAGCTTCAAAAGATAACATTAGTATTCACTGCATTTAAATGTTATTAATGTAAAAGTGAAAAGTGAATAGTGAAAGAGAGATCAAATGTATGTTTATAAGTACAGCCCTGAATATTAGGCCCAGACAGAATCCGGACATTTTTTGCTATTTCTGCTGAGAATTTGAGAATCTGTGGATTTCTGCTGAATGATTTTAGGATTATCATAACTAAAAACTTTAAAAACTGAGTAAATATAGATTTACACACACCTACAGATTTCTGCGTGCACAGATTTAATACTAATATTTCATTTAGTATTAAAAAATAAGCAAACTATGAAATACAATCATCATCCGTGTGCAGAAAGTGAGCATATACTGCATATATATGTGCATAGCCATGACTATAACACTGGCCACAGCCTCATGCTGGTCAATAACACACACACACACACACACACACACACACACACACACACACACACACGTGATTGAACTAAGTGTTACAGTAGAATAATACCTCACTCAGCATTTCTCTGATGGTTCTGTGCATTATTCTCCTTCATCTCACAGATCAACAGAAGAGCTCAGAGACGGCAGAGGAACACACAGATCAACCAGGTCAATCAGGTTTGTCTCAGGATCCATTAAACTAACACAACTGTGATGATGTGCGAGAAGAACTGAACACCTTTATACAGACGTTAAATCCCCAGAGTAATCTACTCAGAGGTGTCGACCACAGCTTTACTATAGTCATTTTGGTTTAATCAAGCCTATGGTTTCCTCCCGGTGCTCCGGTTTCCCCCACAGTCCAAACACATGCGCTATAGGGGAACTGTGTAGGCTGAATTGTCTGTAGTGTATGAGTGTGAATGAGTGTTTCCTAGTGATGGGTTGCGGCTGGAAGGGCATCCGCTGCATAAAACAAATGCTGGATAAGTTGGCGGTTCATTCCACTGTGGTGACCCCTGATTAATAAAGGGACTAAGCCAAAGGAAGATGAATGAACGACTGAATGATTTACATTTGTTCAACACAATATAAATGAATTAATTGGAAATATATTTTCCATAATATTTATCTTTAAATGTTTATTTGCTTTATTACTACACAGACAGGCCAAACAGAGATTCCTTTATTGGAAATAAACCATAAACACCTGCTCCTGCATCTGGTGTGGAGTAAATACATAAAAAACCTACAAAGCATTAAAATTGAGGACAGATGAACAATTTCTCAGCCACAGCACAGACGGATAAAACCATACATGTTACAGTGCTCTTTTAATTTAAATAAAAGGCAAATATAATACTTTCTTCTTTATGTTTGAGGTCACAAATGAAACTCAATTCAGTTCAATTCACATTTATTTGTATAGCGCTTTTACAATGTAGATTGTGTCAAAGCAGCTTCACATAGAAGGGTTAGGACTCATCTTAAAGGGCTTCAAAGCTCCGTCAGAAAGAAACAGACATTGATTTAAAGTTGAAATTTGCTAGTAAGATTTAAAAGTTAGCTAGCTAACATTAGCCGCCAACTTTACTGGAAACCAAGGCAAACTGTATCGCGCTTGTTGCACACAGTCGATATTGAAAACTCAAAACAAGAAGAACAAATGAATCATCAGCATAGAATCGACTTCCTGAAATCAGGAGCGTGTCATGATCCTGTGCAGCCACGGGTGGAAAATGGTGGACAGACACAATGCAGGGGGCGGTAAAAACACACAGTCTCGTATACACGCATAACGGGGTCACTCATTTATTTTGGAGAAATACAGCTTATAGGTGAAACCACTAGTACATTATTTTACATCAATGAAATGAGTATTTTAAAGATAGATATGTTAAATTAAAGGGAACAGTGTTTACTTGTGTCACATCTCAGAAGGGCTTGAAGGATTTTTTTATGTTTAATGTTTGACTAATATAGCACATAAATCAACTCTAAACCATGACCATCATGCCCCTGGCTATAGTGCGGTGGGTCAGCTCATTACAGTGGAATCGATGCAATCATTGCTTCATGATTACGATGTTATGAACGTCAATAGCAATGCCCTGCTGATTCTGTGCTTGTGTTTGACCATTCTGCTGTTGCACTATTGAGACAGATCCAATCACTCAAACGCGGCTCTCCATGGTGTTGGTGGTCCATCATGGCTTCCTGACCACTGTAGGGCCTCGCACATGTAATAAATAATTATATAGTGCGTTAACTTTAAATTAGCTCAAAGGGAATATAACAGAATTTAAAGTGACTCCAAAAGAATCAACTCTTTTGAACTGAACAAACGAATCATCCAGCGCTCGTTTGAACAGACAATGCTGTTGACTCTAAAATGAATATTGCTATTCGAAATAAAGTAACAACTTTTAATACTTAAGCAGGGTAACAAGATCTAGGTATAAGGCAGTAGATTCATGAATATACACAGGCCACTTTCCTTTTAATACAAAAGATACTTTATTGACTACAAACAAAACTAACACAAACACACATACGCACACACATTCATACTGGTTGCAGACAAGGAATAGAAGGAAAAGAAGAGTTTAGGAGTGATGTGATGTCTAACCTCAAGATGTGAAAACCTAACCAAGTGAACCAAATAATCAATTCAACCTTTACTGTCTTAGACAGGGTTATTTATCATTTAACATGATTATCAGATCATACACCAGTTCAGCAATGGATCTGGAGATGTACTTGCGTTCCTTATGATGTGGTGAAATCCCTCTGTGGAGCTGGATTCCCACGTGAGTTCACTGGTAGATGGTTGGTCGTTGAAGTAACGTGTTGGAGGCTGCTGATGAAGTGAAGTCCGGTAGTTCAAGTTGGAGACGGCAAAACTGTAGTCGTGCGGACTGGTTTTGCAACACAACTTAACTAGACCCTCGACGGAAAGAAAAGAAAGAAGAGTGAACGGAAGATGGGGAGTTTGAGGCTGGTCTCATCCCATCTTAGTGTCTGAGTCCGGCTGGACTGGACCTGGAGAAGAGTTGTCCTGGAAGCGGAGCATCTCAACTCCTCAACAGCTGCTGCTGGTGCAACTGCTCTGCTCTGCCTTTGCCTTTTGCCTTTTGCCTAGAGAGTTTTGAGGTGATGGGTTTTTAACCACCAACGTTTCCGGCCCCTAATAGAGCTGGATCAGTAAGGCATTGTCCATGGATCTGCGTGACAGTCCCATGTTAGCACATGCAGCTTTGGCGTGACTCGCTCACATGAGCCATGATGCTTAGAATTATAGTTATAATCATACATTCATAATTTGAACATGATACATTTTACATATCTATAATTAAAAGAAATGAAAGAAAGGGAAAGGGTTTCACTCATTCATCTCAAGTAACATACACATAATGGTATATTTGTGATAAATCAAAGCATAATGGTTACGCATGATTGATTCCTCGTTAACGTATACAGGATTCAGTAGTCATACAAGAGTAATAAAATGACCTTTCATTAAAAGTCTGCTATCATCATTTTGAGGATGATCTGAGAAACTTTAATGTTTAATAGTAGTTTATAAGATTCAGGGAGGATTTTGATTCTCTGTTTTGGACCAAAGTCAGTCAATTCTTTGTCTTGCATGGAGGTTAAACACAAGCTCTTTGTTAAGGAAAGGGTTCTCGTGATCAGTTACTCATTCGTCTTGAGTTAACTTGATCAGAATAGTAGGTCCGATGACACTTAACTGATGATGACCAGTCATGAGGCTGATAGCCTCAAGACATCCGCTTGCTGCTCTGTACTACAACAAAAATGGCTTGAACTTCTGATTTTGGTCAGAGACCAAAATGACCCTTGATCAAGGTGATTCTGATCACGGGTGTCGACTCAGTTATTGGTGTCTGCATCGTTAAGTCCCCACACCACAGTAGTGCTCCTCAGTGTTCAGCTGATCCCTCTCTGCGCTGAAACATTCAGGAGTCTTCATCTTGTGTTATGCTTGAACAACTAAACAAAATGTGTTTGGTGACCATATACTGATCATTATCTAAGTACTGAACCGCTGACGCTGTTAAAGCAACTTACATTGGTGTGTAGATGGTCCCACTAACCGTACACCTCAACTGTTCTGGCAATGTGTTAAACACTCTGCGTTTGGTCTATGAGCTCCATCTCTCTCCTCTGTCAGATTCCCTCCGCATGTGTAAATGAGTTATTAACAGTGTTATCACTCCCTCACTTTCCTTCAGCTTAGTCTCTGCTTCATCGGGGGTGCCACAGCAGAATGAACCCCCAGTTTAGTAGTAAATACAAGAGTTCACACTTAGCTGATGATTGATTATAAAGCTAGTTTGGCATGCTGCCCCAGGAGAGAGCCCTAAGCTCTTAAGATCCTCGAGCCTGGGGCTCCCTCCTGTTGCAAGGCGAGAGGGTAGTGTGAGCTCGGGTAGATCTGGAGAACTCCCCTGCTGTAGTAGCTGAGGGACAGATAGTGATTGTCCTTAGGAGATGCCAACTTACCAGGAGCATGTATATGGTGTCTATTTGGATTAGTCAATTAACTTAAGCTGCATGTTTGTGGATGGTGGGAGGAAACCGGGAACCCAGGGGAAACCCACGTGAGCATGGGGAGAATGTGTAAACTCCACACAGAAACGTCAGCTGGTTTGGTAAGGACTAGAACCAGTGACGTTCTTGCTGTGAGGCAACAGTGCTAACCACTGGGCCACCGTGCCAACCGTCTAGAAAGGAGGAGGAATAGGGGTGGAAGGGGGGATTCTTCAAAGAGAAGATAGCTGTGGTACTTAACCAAGGGTATTTAAAGTAACTCAGGAATCGTCTGATTGGTGCGTTGTGAATTGGATAAAGCAGGTCCAGCTGCTAGCAATCATAAATACCTGATCCTCTCGAAATTAGTTTATGCATAAACTCCACTTAAATCATCACTTGCATTGTCACATTATCATCAGCAGCACGTGTGCTATGATGAGTCAGAAGCTTTGGTGCTGGCTCCAGACACAATGCAACATACTTCAAATCAATACGCTATTAACAGCTAATACAGCTTGTACAAAAGACAATAACTACATAGAACACCCACATTACACACATATGCAGACATATAAACAGTATTTTCAGTTATACTGAAGTTCTTCAGGAAACAGGATTAATCTCTGTCTGTATTGCAGGTCAGGCGAGCAGCGGTGCTCAGACTGGAGTCAGTGTTGATGCGAAGGCTGAAACAGGAGGAACTATAAATGCTTCTGTACTCACTGGAAACTACATAAACTCTGTAAACTACTACAGCTCGACCTCTGCAGGAGCCGGTACATCAACGCATTATACTCAGTAGTACTGAATCCTGTTCCTATTGAAGTGAAAATGCTAGAATTCTGACCCTAATCAAACACAGCTGATGTACTAATCAAGGTGTTCGAGACCACCACAGTCTTCAGCAGGTGTGAGTTGGAGGAGGTTGGAGCTAAACTCTGCAGAGCTTCGTCTCTCCAGGAATCAAGACCATTGCTTTACAGCAGGGGTGCCTAAACTCGGTCCTGGAGGGCCACAGCTCTGCAGAGTTCAGCTCCAACCCCGATTAGACACTACTGGACCAGCTAACCAAGCTCTTACTAGCTGTACTAGAAACTTCCAGGCAGGTGTGTTGGAGCTAAACTATGCAGGACAGCGGCCCTCAATCACAGAGTTTGGGCACCCCTGCTGTAAAGCATTAGTTTTCCAGCTTATCTCAGTCATCAGTAGTCTGCGTGACTGTTGAGCATTAGCAGAATTATATACATTGCATAAAATAACGCAATACTTATTTATGTGCATAGCCATGATTATAACACTGGCCACAGCCTCATGATGTTCAATAACACACACACACACACACACACACACACACACACATGCACACACATGCACACACGCACACACACACGTGATTTAACTAAGTGTTACAGTAGAATAATACCTCACTCAGCATTTCTCTCATGGTTCTGTGCATTATTCTCCTTCATCTCACAGATCAACAGAAGAGCTCAGAGACGGCAGAGGAACACACAGAGCAACCAGGTCAATCAGGTTTGTCTCAGGATCCATTAAACTAACACAACTGTGATGATGTGCGAGAAGAACTGAACACCTTTATACAGACGTTACATTGAACACTCAAAAGGTTTTAGATTTAACTAATATAATAGTATTTTGATTTTGTTTGATTTACTTGAATCGTTTGTTTTATATAACAGAGGATTTGAAACTGAGGCAGTTCTTGGAAACGCATAAACACAACATGAAGGAGAAAGCAGAATATATATTTGAACACAATACAGAAGCCGACCTGAAGGCTGTTTACACAGAGCTGTTCATCACAGAGGGAGATATGAGAGAGGTCAATCTGGAGCACGAGATCCTGACAATTGACAACGCTTTCAAGAAAAAACAAACACAGGACAAACCAATCAAATGTAAGGATATATTTACTGTACTGAAGAAGAAGAGTAATAGAAAAACTGTGCTGACAAAGGGCATCGCTGGCATTGGAAAAACGGTCTCTGTGCACAAGTTCATCCTGGACTGGGCAGAAGGAGAAGCCAGTGAGGATATAGACTGTGTGTTCCTGCTTCCATTCAGGGTGATCAACATGATTAAAGATAAAGAGTTCAATCTGCATGAGCTTCTGCTGGAGTTCTATTCTGATCTGAAGGGTCTGGAAAAATCAAAGCTCTATAAACGTAATTTAGCATTTATATTTGATGGACTTGATGAGAGCCGTCTGCCTTTGGATTTTAACAGCAAATGTTTGAATTCAGTTGAGAGGAGATCATCTGTAGATGTGTTGTTCACCAGTCTGGTCCAAGGAAATCTGCTTCCATCAGCTCTAGTCTGGGTGACCTCACGACCAGCAGCAGCCAATCAGATCCCTCTTAAATATGTGGGCTTGATCACGGAGGTGCGAGGATTCACTGAGCAGCAGAGGAAGGAATACTTCAAAAAGAGGATCACAGATGAGGTTCAGGCCTCCAGAATCATCTTACACATTAGGACGTCTCGTAGCCTCTACATCATGTGCCATATTCCTGTGTTCTGCTGGATCACGGCCACTGTTCTTCAGGACATACTCGAGGAGAAAACTGAGAACATCAGCACCACACTCACTGAAATGTACATTCACTTCCTGCTGATTCAGATGAACATGAAGAACCAGAAGTATGAAGACCAAGAAAATAGAGATTATATAAAGCTTTTAGATTCAAACAGAGAGATGATCCTGAAATTAGCCAAGCTAGCCTTCAGACAGCTGAGGGCTGGAAACATTGTGTTCTATGAGAAAGATCTGCAGGAGTGTGGCATTGATGTGAGTGTAGACACTGAGTTCACAGGAATGAT
>CAIGQQ010029034.1:5280-21019 GCA_903798035.1 Danio albolineatus | reverse complement strand
AGCATTCTTTAAAATATTTTCTTGCTGTACAGCTTTTTGAGTTGACTGCTGAACTTGGATAAAAGTTGTGTCAACTCAAAAAGAGCTGTGCAGCAAGTTGCCGTAGAATTTTAAGTCAGTGGAACTCAGTTGGTTACAGTTTTTCAACATTCTTCAAGATATCTTCTTTTGGCTCAATATTGTAAGGCAACTTGCTGCAGAGTTTTTTTTGTTTGTTTGTTTGTTTATTTTTTTAGTTGACACAACTTTTAGCCAAAGTACTTTGGGTCAACTCAAAAAAAGGTGTGCAGAAAGTTCAATTTTAAGTTGCGTGAAGGGAAGATATTTTGAAGAATGTTGAAAACCTGTAACCATTGACTTCTATTGAAGGGAAAACAAATATTATGGAAGTCAATGGTTACAGGTTTTCAGCATTCTTCAAAATACCTTCTTTTGACCCAACTTAATATTGTACGGCAACTAGCTGCACAGCTTCTTTTTTTTTCTTCTTTTTCTTTTTTTGAGTTGACTAAATGTACTAAAAGTTCTGTCAACTAAAAAAAAAGCAATGAAGCATGCTGAAAACCTGTAACCATTGACCATCATGGTATTTGTTTTTCCTACTATAGTCAAAGGTTACCATTTTTGAGTATTCTTCAAAATATCTTCTTGCTGTACCACTTTTTGAGTTGAGTGCTGAACTTGTTAAAGCTGTGCAGCAAATGCCATATAATTTTAAGTCAGTAGTTAGTTTTTCAACATTCTTCAAAATATCTTCTTTTGACTCAACTTAATATTGTACGACAATTTGCTGCAGTTTTTTTGTTTGTTTTTGAGAATAAAAGCTTAAGTGAAAGGAAGATATTTTGAAGGATGATGAAAACCTGTTACTATTCACTTCCATTGCATTTGTTTTTGCTACTATGGAAGTCAGTGGTTACAGGTTTTTATATAAATTAATTTATTATATTCTAATTACTTGAGTGCGTTTAAAATGTTTTAATTTAAAAATAAGAGTGCTGCTTTTCATTAATCATCCTCCTTTCATAATCTTTTAAATAATTACACTTATTTTGATGTGTTGACTGACAAAGTACTGAAGCGCATGACAATTATTCTAACTATGTAGCTTTACTCAATTACATTTAATGTGGCACAGCATGAAGCACAGACTGAAGCGGCTCTCTAGCCTGATTCTTTTTTCTTAAAAAGCTCCAGAAGCCCTGATGTGAATGAGCAAATTATTCTGGAAGCGGAAATAAGGTGCCCTGACAGGAAAAGTAAATCACTTGCGGTAATAAATTCATGACCCAAAACTTCCTCCATTGCCTCCCTAATGTGGAATCGTTTTTCCCGGAGGCCAAAAAAAAAAAGGCCTGTTTGATGCTGCGATAAAGATTGATGCGAAAAAAAACTCAATTGCATGTGTTAGAGTCTTCACAGAGAGACAAACACCAAATTACTGAATGTTTCCTTTGAGCAAACGCAGCAATCTTATCTAAAAAAACAACAACAACAGAGCTTTAACGGCAGCAGATTACTACTGTTTAAAAGCATCCAACAAACCTCCTTTGTGAAGGGCTCAGAGATATGAAGCTGAAAGAAGGAGCTCGTTTTGTGGCCCCTTTGAAAACTGAACTTTGCTCATCCGAACGGCCCCTGCAGCTGTTTTAATGAAGTGAGCAGTGTTATCAGAGACGGAGAGAGAGAGGAAAGGATCGAGATGTCAATACTTTGACTCTCCCCGTAGTTTTTCCCACTGGATTAATCTAGAAAAAAACTGAATCAAGGCACTAACATGTTTCACAACATTTCTAGCATGACGCTTACAAGTTGCTAATACACAAATTGACGTTTATAGTACGTTCTAACATATTAGTAGCACATTTTAACACATTATTAGCATGTTTTAGCACATTATTAGCATGTTTTAGCACATTATTAGCATGTTTTAGCACATTATTAGCATGTTTTAAAGAGTTGCTTGTATGTTTATTGCTGCTAGTGAGTTTATTGAATTGCTACTATTGTTAGCATGTCTTTCTAGCTTGTGAAATGATGCTTATGTGTTCAGTCAAGTTTCTAATACACAAATTTACATTGATTGTATGTTTTAACATGTTATTAGCATGTTTAATAGAGTAATCTAGGCCCTAACATGTTTCACTACATTTCTAGCATGATGCTTACAAGTTGCTAATGAACAAGGTTACATTTATAGTATGTTCTAACATATTACTAGCACATTATTAGCATGTTTTAGCACATTCTTAGCATGTTTTAAAGAGTTGCTAGTATGTTTTAATGCTGCTAGTGAGATTTAATTTAAGTTGCTAATAGACAAGTTTGCGTTGATCGTATGTTTTAACATATTTTAGCATGTTATTAGCATGTTTAATATTGTTAGTATGTTTATTGAATTGCTACCATTGTTAGCATGTCTTTCTAGCTTGTTAAATGATGCTTACATGTTTTGTCAAGTTGCTAATAAACATGTTTACATTGATAGTACGTTCAAACATATTTCTAGTATGTTTTAGCACATTATTAGCATGCTTTAAAGAGTTGCTAGTATGTTTTAATGCTGCTAGTGAGTTTATTGAATTGCTACCATTTTTAGCATGTCTTTCTAGCTTTTTAAACGATGCTTACATGTTTTGTCAAGTTGTTACTAAACAAGTTTACATCGATAGTATGTTCTAACATATTACTAGCGTGTTTTAGCACATTATTAGCAGGTTTTAGCACACTATTCGCATGTTTTAAAGAGTTGTTAGTATGTTTTAATGCTGCTAGTAAGTTTATTGTATTGCTGCCATTGTTAGCATGTCTTTCTAGCTTGTTAAACTATGCTTACATGTTTTGTCAAGTTGCTAATAAACAAGTTTACATTGATAGTATGTTCTAACATATTACTAGAGTGTTTTAGCACATTATTAGCATGTTTTAGCACATTATTAATATGTTTTAAAGAGTTGCTAGTTTGTTTAATGATGCTAGTGAGTTGCTAGCGGGTTTATTTAATTACTACCATTGGTAGCATGTCTTTCTAGCTTGTTACAAGATGCTTAAGTCTTAAGCTTAAGTGTTTTGTCAAGTTGCTAATAAACAAGGTCATGTTTATAGTATGTTCTAACATACTGCTAACATGTAATGCATTTAATTGGTTCTAAAAGTTAATTTCTAATCTCTGTAGAATTTATAACACACTGGTGGCATGTTTCAAAATTCTTCACACTTGAGCATGCATCTTGCATGTTTTAGCTAATAAACAAGTATACGTTTATAGTATGTTCTAACATACTGCTAGCTTGTTTTAACACATTACCATGTTTTAAAGAGTTGCTAGTATGTTTTAAAGTTTCTAGCTTGTTTGTTGAAATAAAATATTTGTTGTTACTATGTTTACATTTTCACACAATGCTAACATGTTTCTATAATTGTTTCAAACACAGATTGCATGTTTTAATGTTTCAAAATGTTAATCTCTAGCATACTGCTATCCTGTTTTAGCATGTTTAAAAGAGCTGCAAGCATGTTTTATTGTTGTTAGCAGGTTTATTGATTTACCAAGTTGCTGTAAGTTCTACAATTTTAGCATGTATTTATAGCATGTTACAACTTTTTGCTTGTAGGTTTTCATAAAGTTTTGGCAAGTTAAAACTTTTGAATAGGTTTTTTAATGAGTTGCTGGCATGTCTATTACATTGTTAACATGTTTGCAAAATGTTTAACACACTGATTGCTGATTGCATAATTGCATAATGTTCACATTTGAGCATGTTTTAAGCATGTTTTAGCAAGTTGCTACTATGTTTTTACAGTATTTTGTCATGTTTCAATAGAATAATATCATTTTGACAAATCTCTAGAATATTTTAGCAAGCTGCTATTGACTACAGCATGTTTTTACATGTTACAAATATGTTTATGCAGTACTCTTATCTAACAAATTGAGCTTTAACAGCAGATTACAATGGTTTAACATCATCCCACAAATCTCTTTAGTTAATACCGCTGAATGGAGAAACTCATTTTGTGGCACTACTAAAAAAAACTGAACTTTGCTCATCCAAAGGGCCTGTGCAGCTGTTTTAATGAAGTGAGCAGTGTTATCAGAGGCTTGGAGAAAGAGGAAAGGATCAAGCTCAATACTTGGCTCTCCTCGTAGCTTTTCCCACCTGATTAATCCTGAATAAAACTGGAAAATGAGAGCCGTGGAAGGAGGGAAAAAGAAACGTGCGTCCCTTTTGGACTTTCACTAATAAGCTGTCATCTACTCCAGACACTTTAAGGGCTGACTGGAGATTATTATTGTGAACATGAAACATCCTCGGAAGAAAATGTTAAACACTTGCACGAGTCCAAGCAACAACAATTCACAAGGCAATGATTCGGATGCTTTCTCAAGGCTCTGGCACGCTTTCAATGAACAGATTCTCCATAGACGCACAGGCCTGGGACGCCCGTCTCTACAATAACTGCATGCATGAACACTTTTACAATTAGAAAACCTGCTTGTACTAGCAAGAGAGTAGGAATCTTCCCTCTGCAGCCTTTCAGCTGATAAAGAGGAGCGCTGAACTGTACTGAATATGCTCCCGTAATGGATTTCATAAGCTTAAAAGTATATTAAAAATCGTGCTTGTTGTTAGTATAATATTCATAAAATAAAAAGCCGCTAAAGTGTAGTTAAAGAGAGAATGACTATATTCTCAACACACAACACATGTTTAGTAAGCTCCTAATGTTTATCAGGGCATGTTCTAACACATTTCTAGCATGTTGCTTACATGTTTTAAACATGTTAAACATATCAGTAGCATGTTTTAGTACATTATTATCTTGTTTTAAAGAGTTACTAGCATGTTTTAACACATTTCTGGCATGCTTCTTCATCAAGTTGCTAACAAACATATAAATGTTTACGTTCTAGCATATCAGTAGCATGTTTTGGCAGATAATTATCTTGTATCAGAGAGTTTCTACCATGTTTTAACATTGCTAGCAGGTTCATTAAATTGCTGCCATTAATAGTATGTATGTTTTTGAACATGTTTGAACTTGTTTCTTGCTAGTTTTAGCAAGTGCATAGCATCTTTAAAACATTTAAATAAGCTGCTAGCATGTTTAGCTTTAAACAATGTTTAGCTTAAAACATTTTTAACACCTTTCTGACATGTTTCAAAAGTGTTTTTACATGTTTAGCATGCTTCTAGTATGTTTTTGGTCAGCTACTATCCTGCTTTAACACATTGGTAGCATCTTTTGTAATGTAATTGGATTGATTCAGCAAGTTAATAGTATATTTGACATAATTTTTGGCATATTTGATATATTATTTACATGCTTTGGGATAACAGCAAATGTAAAACTTTTTCTATGTAAAGTTTGCTAGTTCCTAGCATGTTTACATAGTTGTAATACATTGTTAAAACATTTTAGCATGTTGCTAGCATGTTTTTAAACAAATTTGGCAGCATGTTTTAAGGAGTTTTTTTTAACATGTTTTAATATTGTTTAACATGTTTTAATGCAGTTTATATATAGTAATATATGTTTAGCAATCCAAGTCTGACCTGAGTTTAGTGAGGAGGACATGCAGTAAGAATAAAACATGATAACATGATATTCTCAAAAGAATAATACTATAATATAATAATCAAATATAATAATTAACAGTTTATTTTGCTGGCTCACATTGTTATTCTTAAGGTGAATAATTAATCCATGCAAGTTAATACACTGGACATAATTGTTTGTTATGATAATCTTCAATCAAAGTCTGAAGATTTGCTTCCGTGTTTTAAGCGGCGCTCCTTATGTTGACATCAATCTGAGGGTTTCCATAGCAACTGCATATTAATACCCTCTCTTTCCAGTTGCTATCAGAGAATGACCTTCAAAAGAAAGTCCTGCCCCCTACTCAATTATCAATTTCAGTCCGAATGCATCAACATACTGAAATAAAAGTCTCAGCAACTTGCGGTTCACATGAACATTAAGTTTAATAGCTAATAAGCATACATTTTTCAAGCCAGTAAGATGACCTGCAGTCACAAGTAATGCCGACTCGTTATCAGCTTAATATCAGTGATTTGCTAAACCAAGAATTGAAGAAAAAAACTAACATGTAATTCTAGTGCAGTTCTGTATTAACTTGAACCTTCCAAAGTACACATCTGAGTGTGATTTTAGCTAAAATAACATCATTACCTGTGAGAATGCAACCGGAAAGATCTGAGAAGTGTTCTTCTGAGTCCGAGGAGGATATAGCGAATACTGATATAACAAAAGAAGAGAATCAGAGCCAAAAATAGTTTTCTCATTTCAGAATACAGTCAGTTTTAAAGGCGCTTGCGGCCGTGTAATATGAAAGCTCAAGCAGAGGTGACAGCTTCAAGTATCTCGCCGCAGAGAGAAGGAGGGAACGGAGAATTAAAGAAGACTGCTGTAATGTGTCTGAAATGTAGGTGTAGACGTCATAAATTGGCTGATACGTGACTGACGGCTTCTGGCAGGTCATTATGCTTCATTTTGTAATCATAGGTTTTAAATGTAGGAGCCAGTTTGACAAAAACACCCATGCCTACATGTTTTATCAAACTGGTAATATTTGTAGTATATTTTAGCATGTTTTAGCATATTATTACCTCGTTTAAAGAGTTTCTATTATGTTTTAACATTGCTAGCATGTTTATTGAATTGCTGCCATGTTTTAAAGCATTGATAGTTTGTCTTTTAACATGTTTCAACTGGTTTCTTGCATGCTTTAGCACATTATTATCTCTTTTAAAGAGATTCTAGCATGTTTTAACGTTGCTAGCACGTTTTAAAGCATTGATAGTATGTTTCTAATGTTTCAACATGTTTCTTGGATGTTTTAGCACACTTGTTTTAGAGCTTCTATCATATTTATACTGTATGTTGCTAGCATGATTTAAAGCATTGAGAGTATATCTTCTAACATGTTTTAACTGGTTTATTGCATGTTTTAGCACAATATTATCTTGTTTAAAGAGTTTCTATTATGTTTTAACATTGCTAGCATGTTTATTGAATTGCTGCCATGTTTTAAAGCATTAATAGTTCTTTCTTTTAACATATTTCAACCTGTTTCTTGCATCTATAGCACATTATTATCTCTTTTAAATAGTTTCTAGCATGTTTTAACATCGCTAGCATGTTTTAAAGCATTGATAGTATGTTTCTAATGTTTCAACGTGTTTCTTGGATGTTTTAGCACACTTGTTTTAGAGTTTCTATCATATTTATAATGTATGTTGCTAGCATGTTTTAAAGCATTGAGAGTATATCTTCTAACATGTTTCAACTGGTTTATTGCATGTTTTAGCACAATATTATCTTGTTTTCAAGAGTTTCTAACATGTTTTAAAGCATTGATAGTATGTTTTCTAATGTTTCAACTTGTTTCTTGCATGCCTTAGCACACTTATCTTGTTTTAGAGTTTCATGTTGCTAGCATTGAGAGTATGTCTTCTAACATGTTTTGGCTTGTTTCTTGCATGTTAGTACAATAATATCTTGTTTCAAAGAGTTTTTAGCATGTTTTGCTGTTGCTATCATGTTTATTAAATTGCTGCCATGTTTTAAAGCATTGATAGTATGTCTAACATGTTTCAACTTGTTTCTTGTGTGTTTTGCACATTATTATCTTGTTTTAAATAGTTTCTAGCATGTTTTAACATTGCTAGCATGTTGTAAAGCTTTAATAGTATGTTTTTTTTTAATTCCAACTTGTTTCTTGCATGTTGTAGCACAGTATTATCTTATTTTAAATATGGTCTAGCATGTTTTAATGTTGCTAGCATGTTTTAAAGTATTGATAGTATGTTTTCGATTGTTTCAACTTGTCTCTTGAATGTCTTAGCACACTATTATCTTGTTTTAGAGCTTCTATCATATATTAATGCTGCTAGCATTGAGCGTATGTCTTCTAACATGTTTTGACTTGTTTCTTGCATGTTAGCACAATAATATCTTGTTTCAAAAAGTTTTTAGCATGTTTTGCTGTTGCTAGCATGTTTATTAAATTGCTGCCATGTTTTAAAGCATTGACAGTATGTCTTCTAACATGTTTAAACTTGTTTCTTGTATGTTTTGCACATGATTCTCTTGTTTTAAAGAGTTTCTAGCATGTTTTAATGTTGCTAGCATGTTTTAAAGCATTGGGAGTATGTCTTCTAACATTTTTCAACTTGTTGCTTGCATGTTAAGCACAATATTATCTTTTATAGAGTTTTAACATGTTCTAACATAGTTAGCAGGTTTATTAAAATGCTGCCATGTTTTAAAGTATTGAGTGCATGTCTTCTAACATGTATCAACTTGTTGCTGCCATGTTTTAGCATATTGTCATCTTGTATTAGAGTTTCTAGCATGTTTTAACATTGCTAGCATGTTTATTGAATTGTTGCCATATTCTAAAGCATTGATAGTATGTCTCCTAACATATTGCGATGTTTTATCACTTTATTATCTTGTTTTAAAGAGTGTCTATCATGTTTTAACGTTGCTAGCATGTTTTAAAGCATTGATTTTATGTATTCTAACATATTTGAATATATTGAATAAATGTTTTAGCACATTATTATTATAGTTTTAAAGAGTTTCTAGTATGTTTTAATGTTACTAGCATGTTTATTGAATTGCTCCCATATTTTAAAGCATCGATAGTATATCTTATAACGTGTTTAACTTTTTTCTTGCATGTTCTAGCACAATAATATTTTGTTTTCACGAGTTTCTAGCATGGCTTACTGTTGCTAAGATGTTTATTGAATTGCTGCCATGTTTTAATAGTATGTGGATAGTATGTCTTCGAAGTCATTTCAACTTGTATCTTGCATGTTTTAGCACAGTATTATCTTGTTTTAAAGAGTTTCTATCATGTTTTAATGTTGCAAGCAGGTTTATTAAAATAATGTCATGTTTTAAAGCATTGATCTTATGTCTTATAACGTTTCAACCTGTTTCTTGCTTGTTTTAGCACAATATTAGCTTGTTTTAAAGAGTTTCTAACATGTTTTATTGTTGCTAGCATGTTTTAAAGCATTAATTTTATGTATTCTAATATGTTTTCACTTGATGCTTGCATGTTTAGCAAATTACTATCTGTTTAAGGAGCTTGCAGCGTGTTTTAATGTTACTAGCATGTTTATTGAAATGCTGCCATATTTTAAAACCTCTATAGTATACCTTCTAACATGTTTCAACTTGTTTCTTGCATGTTTTACCATATTATTATCTTATTTTAAAACATTTCAAGCACAATTTAACATTTCTAGCAGGTTTATTAAATTTTCGGTGTAATCATAATGTTTAAACGTAGGCGCCAGTGTGAAAAAACCCAGTCGCTTACATGTTTTATCAAGTTCAAGCATATCGCTAGCATGTTTTCATTATTGTCTCGCTTTAAAGAGTTTCTATCATGTTTTAACATCAATACTACAGTTAATAGTTAATACTACAGTATGCTGAAGCGTTCAATAACAAAGAATTGTGAATACTATATTATATAAAGTATAATACACCACTATATATGGTTCAAAAACACTATAGTATTAACTATAAATTACTTCAGTATTTTTAAATGTGGGATTATCAGTTTTTCGACTTATGCAGCTACTCATCTCTCTGTATCATGCTCACACACACATTCCTGCACATTCGTCTAATGCATGGAGATCTCTCTGTGTGTGTGTGTGTCTGAGAGGTGATGAATGAGCCCCGTCTCACGCCTTACAGCTCCAAATCGATGCGTTAGCGCCCATGTCACACATACGTGGCATTTAACACTGACTTTAACAATCTTTAGTGGCTGCCAAGAGCTGTGAGTGTCTGACCTGCAGGAATAACTCAACGCCGTCATCCAGTCATTCACACACAGCAGACGCAGCATTAAAAACACGGCAAAACTACATCTGTAAATCAGCTTCAACATTAAATCAGTCAGAGCTGTTGATCTTGAGACGCTCGGGTCAGTGTGAGTGAAGGTATTTCTGTAAAAAGATATATCATACTTTCAGATATGCGCTTGGTCCGATGTGCATTATTAGCCATATCAATCTTATTGAAATTATAACTAGTATATTTGAAGATATATGCACATATCTGTGATTACATTTTTGCAATATTATGAAATATACGTTGCATATTTGACACATATTTGATATATGTGAAATGCAAATATGAATGTGTATGTCATATATACATATATTAGCATATATCAGATTTCTTCAGGGGTAGTTTGTGCATGGTATGCTGAAGATGTAATGACCCAATGTTGGGTTGAATGTTGACAAACCTAATGTTGGGTTAATTTTATAATTAATTAAAATGCCATTTTTAGGATCAAACTGTTGGGTTTGTTCATAGTTGACCCAGCATTGGGTTACAACAACCCAGTACATGGGACATCAACAAGAAGGGTTTGATCTATAAATATTTAAAAAATAATACATTTTTCTGTAAAAATTACACATCATAATCTACAAAAACTGATGGGACGTCATAATCCAACATGGAGAAACCCAATGTTGGGTTATTTTTAATTACTTTTTTCACCCAACTGTATTTATTGTTACAACAACCCAGCATTGTTTTTAATTATGGTGTGTAAAAAATATATATGGTTAATATATTTATGATATAGATTTTCTGAAACTTTAAAAACACTCTATAAAAATGCTGGGTTGTCGTCACAACCTAACATTGGGTCAAATACTAACAAGCACAACTTTTGGTTAGTTTTTTTTCAATTCCATTTCAGTACATTATTATCTTGTTTTGAATAGTTACTAGCATGTTTTTAACATGTTTTAACAGATTTCTGGCATGCTGCTTACATGTTTATTAAGTTGCTAACAAACACGTTAATGCTTATGTTCTAGCACAGTGGTTCTCAAACTGTGGTACGTGTACCAGTAGTGGTACGCAGGCTTACTTCTAGTGGTACTCGGAGGAATCACTGAATAATTAAAGTTAAAAAATGAACACACTTTTAACCCTTTGATGTGTACGATAACACAGATGTGATCAGTGATTTTATTAGGCTAAACCTTTTTTTTATTTTCAATTTTCCAATGTTTGTTATCTATTCTTTCATTTGAAGGTATTTTCCTCCCTGTATTTGTAACAGTTGTTGGGGGCGTTTCCCGTATTTTTATATCCCAATGTTGTTGGTATAGTTTAATCGCTTGCTTTTCTGACACACAAAGCCTAGTTTATTGCACAGTAAGCAAATCAAATTTCTAATTTCTCTGTTCAAACTATTTAGAATGTATAAAGTGGCTGATAAATAATAATAAAAATAAATATTAATAATAATAATAATTAATCTGCAACGTTTTTGAACTGCGCAGGGCTGTAGCTGGATATTTACGCCTACTACGCTACTGTATTTCAATACTGGTCATTATGGTGGTACTTGGAGAGACTATTTTTTTCAGAGGTGGTACTTGGTGAAAAAAGTTTGAGGACCACTGTTCTAGCATATCAGTAGCATGTTTTAGCAGATAATTATCTTGTTTCAGAGAGTTTCTACCATATTTTAACATTGCTAGCAGGTTCATTAAATTGCAGCCAAGTTTGAAAGCATCAATAGTATGTTTCTAAACATGTTTTTACTTGTTTCTTGCACGTTTTAGCATCTTTAAAACATTTAAATAAGCTGCTAGCATGTTTATGCTTTCAAACATTTTTAAAATGTTTCCAAAATTTAGCTTTAAACATTTTTAACACCTTTCTGGCATGTTTCAAAGGTGTTTTCACATGTTTAGTATGCTTCTAGCATGTTTTTGGTCAGCTACTAACCTGCTTTGACACATTGTTAGCATGTTTTGTCATGTAAGTGGAATGATTCAACAAATTAATAGTATATTTGACAATATTTCTAACATATTTAATATATTATTTACATGCTTTGGGGTGACAGCAAATGTAAAACGTTTCCACAAGCTCCTAGCACATAGTTATAATGCATTATGAATGTGGATTTAGCAACATTTTTAACAAACCAGTTGGGGCACCACGGTGGCTCAGTGGTTAGCACTGTGGCCTCACAGAAAGAAGATTGCTAGTTCGAGTCCCGGCTGGGCCAGTTGGCACTTCTGTGTGGAGTTTGCATGGGGTTTCCTCTGGGTGCTCCGGTTCCCCCCTACAGTCCAACACTTGCGCAATAGAGAAATTGATGAACTAAATTGGCCGTAGTGTATGAGTGTGTGTGTGAATTAGTGTGTATAAGTGTTTCCCAGTACTGTGTTGCAGCTGAAAAGCCATCCACTATATAAAACATTCATTTTCCTTTGTCTTAGTCCCTTATTTATCAGGGGTCGCCACAGCAGAATGAACCACCAACTACTCCAGCATATGTTTCAATCAGCGGATACCCTTCCAGCCGCAACCCAGTACTGGGAAACACCCATACACACTCATTCACACACACACACACACACACACACACACACACACACACACACACACTCACACACTACGGCCAATTTAGTTCATCAATTCCCCTATAGCACATGTGTTTGGAGTGTGGGGGAAACCAGTGTACCTGGAGGAAACCCACACCAACACAGGGAGAACATGCAAACTCACACAGAAATGGTCACTTTAATAAACAATTACAGGTAACATAACAATCTCTAAACATCAACTAAAATTAAAATATATTAATAAAAATAAAACAAACGCGAGGAAAATGTCACTAAACTCTAAATTAATTAGAATATTTAAAAAAACATATATTTAAATTAATTTGAATTAAAAATAACTAACTTAACTAACTAATGGTACGGTAAATGACTCCATAACTCTATCTCTGCAGGCTGAGATGAATATTTTTAAGTATTCCTATTAAAAGCTATATTAGACTTTCAGATATGCTCTCTTCAAGCTGCAGGCACATTGTTAATTGTAACCTAATTTTCTTCATATTATGTAAATGATCAACAGGAAACCTGATAGGATGGAGATAAGAGGGAAAAACTAAAGTAAGTCATTTTATTCAAATTACAAGCCTTATTAAAACCATATGGGATGCAGCATATTTTTGCATATAAGTGTGTGTGCGCATGTGTGTGTGTGTTCGTGTTTTTGAGACATGTCAGGACATAAATCTGTATAATGACACAGGTATGACACAGGTATTACAAAAAGGAAGTGAAATATGAGGACATTGGTGACGTCCTCATTTCTCCAAAAGCCTATAAACCCCACAGAATGAGTTTAATCAGAGAGTAAAGCTGCACACAGTCTCCTGTGATGGTTGGGTTTAGGGGTGGGGTGGGGTGAGGGCAATATAATATACAGTTTGAACAGAATAAAATGAATGGAAACCTATGTAATGTACCCACTTTTCACAAATACAAACATGTTTGTGTGTTTGTGTTTGTGTGTGTGTGTGTGTGTGTGTGTGTGTGTGTGTGTGTGTGTTCAAAGTGATTTTATATCCATAAAAAATCGAATTATATTAAATCCCTCAGAATAACCATCTATTTTTGAGTACATCCTGCAAATTCTGTTTGTACACAAGTGTATATTTGGTATATAATACATTTCGGTATAAATTTTTTGGTTTTATTTTATAATTATGGACATTTTATGATTAAAAAAACTTTTTTTTTTCTTTTTACATAAATCAAATCTGCTTTTCTTAGTTTATTTTTGGTATTATTACTTATTCATTCATTTTCTTTTCGACTTGGTGTTGTAAGTAAAAGCAGCAGCATGTGATAGGAGGAATATTTTCCATATTAAAAAGAGTTTTTGTCCTAAACAACATCTAAAACTTATATTTTAAAAATGGCTTAATTTCTTTTTTCAGCTGAAGAGCAGGGTAAAATGACAATGATCACCTCAGGTACACCTCATGTGCTTTTTTCATTGTGAAATGCTAACAATATGAGTTTGAATGCCATTTATTGCCTTATACTGAAAGCAGCAGCAGATAGTTCACCTCAGATCTAGAAAATAAAGTAAACTGTTAGAAACTGAACTCTAGAACTTTGACTCAGAGCAAACCAACACATATCAGTGATTCAGCATCTACATTTAATAATGTTAAAGAGGTTTCATATGTATTTATTAGATTATAAACCTTACCATGTCATTGGAGTCTAGTGAGTGCACTATTCTGTGCTTCTGAATGGCTGTATTTACATTTCTGTTGTGCTTCATCTGGTGCAAACAGCCAAAATAATATTAGCCAAAGCTTATCAGTGCGTATCTTAGCATGAAGGGTGCTGCTAGGACACGGGGCTACAATATATCCTGCTCACCTAAGGTTTACGTTTGTAATATTTATATTATTTGCTAACTAATAACCACCTCATGTGGAACTCTGAATCTGCATCTCATTTCAGAGTCTGCTACTGTCCACCGGAGGTCGCATTTCAGTCACAGACGCATACTTTCAGAGCCTTCCTGATTGAATGAATGAAATACGCCGTTTTCCACCAAGGCATATAGCCAAATATAATCGGCTAAACTGGCAGTGGGCGGGTTAAAGGAACCAAAACAAAGAGAGACGTTCCGGCACGTAATGCACATTTTCAAAGCAGAATATCTAACTTCAGCATTGTTTTTCAGACAAACAAGAATGCTAACTGAGCATGTTTCTGAATATCTGCAAACATATGAATGTATATTATGCTTTAGAGAGTCAAAAACGTACATACAGCACCTTTAAATTTACACTATTATTTCTTAAAACTAAAAAAATATGATGTGCTTGTCTAGAAAATGCCTCTTGATTTAAAACAATAGACATTTGGATGACAAACAAGACAAGGAAAGCATGTTTTTAGTGTACTGTATAGAAACAGCAGCTGTTCCAGCAGTACCAATGAAAGTTGAGAATCACAGAGGGCGAATCAAGCCGACGTTTGCCATAAATGTTTATTTTAAAGCGCGTCTGAAGAATAGACGTTAATCTCCTGTTGAACTACAGATGCTGTTATTCATTCTGAAGAGTCTCTGTGGGCTCTGCAGTTTGTTTTAATAGCGCCGTGCGTTTCCCACATCAGCTTGTTTGTCTGACTTGCTGCGTGTTTATATTTCAATTAGAAGAAGAAACAAATATGAGGAAACACCTGGAATATTTCACAGTTAATTGCCAGTTTAGTGAAGCACTTTAGGGCATGACAAAAAAAGGGGGGAAAATTGAAGAATTGTTTAAAAAAAGGTTGATTGTGTACATTTGTATGTTTTCATAATTCTTGACTCTTCTGAAATGTAAACATTGCTACTGTTGTGTCTAAAACTGAATAGAAACGTATCGGACTTCGTAGCTTTCTTGTTGTTATTTTTACGGTTGTCAATTTGATGGAAAAAGCTGTAAATTAATGTTTTTTAAGGGGCGAATTTAGAATATTCATCAATATTTGGATTATCATTAATAATTGGGTTATTATTGCTTAAGGTAATGTGGTGATATAAATCAGGTGAGCTGGATAAATGTACATATCCAACGCTATCTCACGGCAATTCGTAACTTTTGATTTAGTAGCTAATTCGTATTAATTCGTACAATCTAGTTCCTACAGTTTTGTACGATTTGCTCATCACCCAATGACGGTTGGGTTTAGGGGTGGGGTTGGGTGCCACGCCTCCTTTTTTAAATCGTACGTTTTCGTACCACTGAACTCGTACGAATCAGCCACTAAACTGGCAAAACGTAAAAAGCTTACAATTTCTCGTGAGATCAGGCTGACATATCATATCATTTCTGACA
>CAIGQQ010029032.1:0-13162 GCA_903798035.1 Danio albolineatus | reverse complement strand
ATAATAATAATAATAATAATAATAATAATAATAATAATAATAATAATTTAAGAACTCGATATAGCATGCAAACGGTAGAGTTGATTTATTTAATTAAATTATTTTTTTTACACTTTTTTAATAGAGGCGTTTGATCTCCAAGACTTCATCAGTGCTCAGACGGACCCCTGTGCTCTTATCTGAGCAGTGACTGTGTGATTCGACCATGATTGGTGGGCTTATTCTCCAACACCTTAGGTCGGTCTGATTGAATTGAACATTCATAGTTTCAACATGCTTCGATTTGCACCAAAGAGCACACATATACACCGTTTTCAAAGGAATAAAGTAATGGAAGCCCAACAAAGGACCCTATATAGCAATTTGCCTTGATGTGTATAGTGAACAGTCCCAAGAAGCAGTAATTGCATGTCCATGCTGTGGCCAATAACTTGTAGGTTAGAATTATGTGTTGTGATAGACTAAATTGATCACTCTGATTGCACAGGTTTTTGTATCTTTAGGCTATGTGTATATTGCAGGGTAAATAACACATTTATATTTTCCTCTCTCTGCGCACGGAGCAGTGGAATGAGAAAGAGAGAGAGAGACCTAAAATTGTTGCTAGGCGACCTGACATCAGTTCTTCATTGTACAATCATTGCATAGCCCACGTGTGTAGAGACCCTGTATAAAGCCAATGGGAGCGAATCCACACTGCCTTTGAGTGGATGCTGTTCGCAGGGCTCCTTTTTTAAAGAGCTGAAGAGAAGTCAAATTACGGCGATCGTCTCTCTCAACAGACCCGTCAACCTGCACAGTTACTTAAGTGTGAGACTTATGAACACACAGCACTAGATTCAGATGGCGTTTTCTTAAAGTTTTGTGGATTAGTGGGCATGAGGATTTTGTCACTGGAGGAATAAAAAAAGACACTTTTTTTGTATTGTTTTAAGTTTTTTTTTTGCAATCTGAAATCATGTTTTCTGGTGAAGACTGGAATTCTAGTGAGCTTCTGAATGGCTCTTTCAGAAACTCTTCTATGGAGGATTCGGAAGACGGGGAGCACCCGTTCCTCACAGATGCGTGGCTGGTGCCGCTCTTTTTCTCTCTCATCATGCTGGTGGGGCTGATCGGAAACTCACTGGTGATTTATGTCATCTCCAAACACAGACAGATGAGGACGGCTACTAACTTTTACATAGGTGAGCCAGAGCCAAACCTTTTACTAAATCACAATCTTTATTTTTGAAAATTACATATAGAACATTTTTAAAAATGGTGGGAAAAAGACTAAAATAAAATAATATTTAATAAAAAGATATTTTAGTTTGTTTAGTCTGTTTTTATTTTTGTGCATTATTATTATTTTTAATCATGTTATTAATTATTTTTAATCCTATTAACTACATACTGTTTCATAAGTAAAACGTTTTTTATATGTTTTTTGTAAACCTTTTTATGCTCATGCCCATGATGCACTTTGAGGATCTTTTTATGTATGAAAGGTGCCATACATTTATTAATATTAATGGTCACACTTTTTTCAATAAGGTTTTTACTAACATGATCTAACACTACTTGTAGAACAGTTATCAATCATAGTTCAATATTTACTAATGCCTTATTAAAATACAAATTCATGCTTGTTAACATTAGTTACTGCATCTTAATTTGACGACTTCACTATTTTAATTAACTAAGATTAACAATCATGACCAATACTGTAATGAATGCATTATTCAGTGTTTGGTTATGTTATTAAATACATTAACATTAACACAAACAACTTTATTGTAAAGTGTTACTATATTATCAGTATTAATATTAATAAACTACTAGTACTATTAAACTAATTATTGACATTTTATCTTCCTTTTATCGGTGGGTTTATATGTTCAGACAGTACACTGAGTTTAGTCTAAATTTGCACAAGTACTGCGGTGACAGAAATAAATTGTGCTTCAACCTCTTAATGACTAAATATGATGGATTAGCCACAGGATGTTGTGCTGACATGTAATTGTATGAATTATTGCATTCCCTTAAGGAACACTGCACAAGGAGCTCTTCAGAAAGATTGCACGGTTAGGAAATGCCATAAAATTGAAACTTGAATGACTTACCACTTGAAAGAATCTCTGAAAATCTTTTTTAGCATTTAAGTTGTATTGCATTTTATTGTATTTGTACTTTTAGCTGTTTTTTGCATACAGTAATTTCTTTCTCAAAATGAGCATGACAGAGAATGAAGTCAGAATTGAAGGGATAGTTGACTCCAAAAAATGAAAATTCGGCCATCATTTACACATCCTTGACTTGAACATACCAGCATTTTTTTAAATGCTGAAAACCTGTATCATTAACATGCATAGTAACAAAAATTACATATCTCAATGGTTACATGCGCCAACATGCTTCAAAATATCTTCCTTTGTGTTCAACAGAACGAAAAAAAAACAAACTGTGATGAATTAATGATGGCAGAATTGTTATTTTTGGTGAACTATCCCTTTAATGTTCTGTGGCTCAATCTGATTTTCCAGGTTTCTGCTTCCATTTTATTCACTTTATTTCATCCACTGCACATCTGCCTGGATTTTATCTCACACCACATTAGATAACAGTGATATTCACAACCCCAGTCAAACATTCAAAAGAAATGGATTGTTCTTTATATGTATATTTAATTCCTCAGCTAACTTGGCTGCCACCGACATAATTTTCCTGCTGTGCTGTGTGCCGTTCACTGCCACCCTGTACCCTCTGCCCGGCTGGATATTTGGGGACTTCATGTGCAAATTTGTTGCTTTTCTCCAACAGGTAAGAATAGAACCTCAGGGAACATTAGCGCACAAGAAGCATCGTTTCAAAATAAGATACTGTATGTCTTTGCTGTGTCATCTAAGAATGTTTTTAAGGGCAAAACCAGTGACTGCAAGTGGAAATTATAGGAGGAATAAATGTGCAAAGATCAATGCCGATAGGAGTCTGCACTTCAATAATGTTTCCAACAGTGTCACTCAGCACCAATAAATGGATTTGTACATTGATTAGGATCTAACACTCAAGCTTTCTAACACTTATGTTTTCATGTCTGGCTCATTTGATGCATTTGTTGGAGAACTTGGTGTTTTTGTCTTTGTTTTTCATTACAGTACATTACTAACATGTGACCACACCAATCATGCTCAGATTGTCATCAAAACAATGGATTTGAGGACACCTGAAATGGTGGTCTTGGTCTGATTGAGAACCTGGTTGAGATGAAAAAGCAATCCAACCCAATGAACCAAAGAACCACAGGGTACTGCAATTCATAATAGAAAACGAGTTGTATAAAATGAGTCTTCTCTGTGCATAGCAAGAACCCAATGGAGCCTTGATTTCCATATACACAGATACAGCTGTGGAAAAAATAGGTGGCCACCTTTTTCTGCATTTTAGAATTTAGATATATTTCTATTATTATTATTTATATATTTATTCTTTAAACAACTGGTGATATTTTTTTCCAACATTTAAATAAAAAATATTGTAATTTATAGCCTTTATTTTCAATGAAGTAATGAAAATGTGCGTTTAAACATATTTCAATGGATTTTAAAACAACACATTAGCAATGTTTTAACTTCAGAAGACTTAAGAAAACTATATTTTATATAATAACAATATTATTATTATTATTTTTATTATTATTATTAATAATAATAATAATAATAATAATAATAATAATAATTACTTGCATTTATATAGCGCTTTTCTAGACACTCAAAGCGCTTTACACAATGGTGTAAACTCTTTTTTGAAGAACATCCTGGGATTTTTAACGACCACAGAGAGTCAGGACCTCGGTTTAACGTCTCTTCCAAAAGACAGCGCTCACTGAGCAGTAAGAGTCCCCTTGACTATACTGGGGCATTAGGACACACACAGACCCCTGTTGGCCTAACTAACATTACTTCTGGCAGCAACCTATTGTAGCTTTCCCATGTGGTCTCCCATCAGGAACTGACCGGACGCAACCCTGCTTAGCTTCAGTGGGTGACCATGTGAGAGATGCAGAGAGCTAGCTGCCGGCCCTGATGTTCTGTCACAACAAATGAAAACTGAGAACTGTTATTCAGACTATTTTTTGGAGAAAAAAACTAAACAAAACAATTCTACAAGATAATATTTAATTTGAAATTCTGAAGACATGTTATCAGACCTTTATCAAATAAAACACATATTACCATCTCTCTAAAATCCATAAGAAATCCAAGAAATCCAAAGAAACAAAGAAAAAGAAAATTTTTTAAGTGGTCTCTTATTTTTTTCCATGGCTGTTTTTATATGTGTTTGTGTGCATTTGTGCTGTAGAGTTATGCGCATGTCATTACAGCTCCAGATAAAGCCACAATAAGCCTGCAGAGCAAGCTTGTCAGTCCATCTTGATCAGGCATGTCCAAAGTCCGGCCCGCGGGCCAATCACGGCCCGCAGTCAGATTTCATACGGCCCGCAGATTCCATCTCATAATGTGTTATTTATGGCTCGCTAGCTCTGTTAGAATAAATAAACCAAGGGAGAGTAACCGCGTTAGAGATAACAAGTAAACCAAGGCCCGCCCCAAGACAAAAATCGAAACAGTTCGGCGTAAGCAGAGAAGAGCCAGCAAGCGAGCGGAGAGAACTGAACGCGCGCGCGGTGCAGGCATGACCTCACTCGCGAGAGCGTACATCGTGCGCACAGATGATGATGTGCGCGCGAGGCCCGTTTCCTCGAGGTGGATCAGTTCAGCGCGCGCGTGAAGATCTCGCGCTTAGGACTGTAATTTGCTCGCGATTCACTTTCTGTTTAAACATCACAGCTGCGCTCGAATAATTTTGGCATTGATTTGCCGCCATATATAATCTTCCTGTAGTTGTTATGCAAACTTTGGCTTCCTGAAAGACCTTTTAGAAGGCAAGAGCAAAATTCACTTTTTTTTTACTTTAATGATAACAGACCACTTTGCATTACTTATAACTCCTGTTTAAAATGTTCATGAGGCAAAGATAGATATCAAACTCATAGAAATGTAAGGTATTCTATACAGTTTGTTCATATTTATCTGACTCTCCAGATATGAAAGAAAGGCATAATTGTGTGTTTAGAGTTGTTCATGCCTGAGTGGCTTATATTTGGTTATATTGCCATTTGAAAAATAAAGGTAATTGTGACAATGAAAATAGTTTTATAACAGTGTGTATTTTCATGAAACTTTTGTGGTGAAAAAAATGTCAGAAGGAACTATTGGCCCCCGGGCATCTTCACTTTATCAAATTTGGCCCTCTTTGCAAAAAGTTTGGACACCCCTGATCTTGATGGATTACGCAGGTTCACTCTCAGCAATGACAGGACAGTTTACTCATATGTATGTGCATATTACTCATATGTACATTCATAAACACATTTTGCTGTGTCTTGAAATGTTGCATTATGAAAATGAACTGAACCAAGGAGCAAATGTCCCTGTACAAATGCCAATGAGCCAATCTGAAAGAGTTGGCAAATATACAGTATGCACATTGTGACGTCACTATATACTGATAAAATAAATATCCCATATTAATTAACATTCATGACCAAATGTTTACCCTCTCCAGTGCAGAAGTAATTGGGTTTTGTAGCACATTGTTAAAACATTTGCTCATATTTATTAATTCATTCATTCATTCATTTATTCATTCATTCATTCATTTTCCTTTTGCTTAGTCCCTTTATTCATCAGGGGTCATCACAGTGGAATTAACCGCCAACATTTCCAGGATATGTTTTACACACCGGATACCCTTCCAGTACTGGGAAACATCCATACACACTCATTCACACACATACACTACGACCAATTTAGTTTATTCAATTCACCTATATTGTATGTCTTTGTACTGTGGGGGAAACTGGAGCACCCTGAAGAAACCCACGCCAACAAAGGGGAGAACACGCAAACTCCACACAGAAATGCCAACTGACCCAGCTGGGGTTCGAACCAGCGACCTTCTTGCTGTGAGGCAACAGTGCTAACCACTGAGCCACCTTGTCACCTGCTCATATACTTGAATAAATAATTAGAAATAAATAAAAACTGATATGTCTTGAATTGTCTGAGTTAAATAGTTCATTTAGTATGTACAGAGATTTCCTTATATTTCACAATTAATGGTCCTCTCCAGACAAACATGTTCTGACGATCTGGCAGAGATAATGTCTTTCTGGGTCTCTGATTAAACAAATCAAAATTAAATAAAAAATGGAACCTAGAATTAAAAAACAAAACAATAAAAAACCTGAACTAAAAACATAACTACAATATCCACTAGTGGTCAGAACTATTCTTCTCAGCCAAACACATTTTTTTCAGCAGTTCTTTGCATAATATGTTATGCAGCTCACCTCCGTCATGAGTCTTATGTAACAAATGTTGTGATAAAAAAATTTAATGGCTGCTTCTGTCAACACTTTTTTATCTTGCATTTGCTTTTGGAACCACTATTGGTTTAGATCAGAAAGTGGCACATTATTTTCATAAATGATCAAGCATTCAGAGCTACTCTCCATACATTTTATTTCCGAACTACCAGGATACAGCCAATAATCAGTGTGATAAAACACTGCTAGACTCACATTCATCTGATTAAACTAAATGGTTTTTCTATATATTATTTTTATTGTCAATCATTGGACATTCAGTGTTGTACAAGCGGTATGATTAACTAACCATATGCAATGAGCCAGGTTTGGTGGCATTCTTTCACCCTTTTCATCTTTTTTTTTAACCGTGAAACTTTTAGTTAAACACTGTAAACACTGAATCATTTCGAATCAAATCCAAGAGAATAACAGGCTATTACGGTTAAGCTACTTTAAAAGGATCGTTCACTCACAAATAAAGATGAACTCCATAGTCACTGTGGTGTTGATCCAATAATACCAAATATACTTTTTTATAGACCACAAAAGTATTCATTCATTCATTCATTTATTCATTCAATCGTTTTCTTTTCGGCTTAGTCCTTTTATTCATCAGGGGTTACCACAGTGGAATGAACCGGCAACTTATCCAACATATGTTTTACACAGTGGATGGCCCTCCAGCTGCAACCCAGTATTGGCAAATGTCCATACACACTCAATTACACACATACACTACGGACAATATAGTTTGTTCAATTCACCTGTACAGGATGAAACCCACGCCAACACAGAGAGAACATGCAAACTCTACAAAGAAATGCCAACTGGCCCAGCCAGGACTCAAACCAGTGACCTTTTTCCAATTTTTTTTTTTTTTTATATAGATATAAATATATTTAAGTTTTAGTTAACATAAGAACAACCTGTTTCAGCCCTGGTGCAAGGCATGATATCATGCAACAAGTCTTGAGACATATCGTTTGGATGGAAAAAAAACATTCCTTAAAAAAATGTCATTTATTATCCTTAATAATGTTGTTATGGCATTTGCTGTTTGTTCAAACTACTAATTTAAAAAAATTAGCTGAAACAACACAATTCTTGAGTTTTTGGAGGAGAGCGTAATTCTTTTATGTTCAATCAACGTAAAACTGTAAAAACCATTAAAGGGCACCTATGGTGAAAATCAACTTTTGTAAGCTGTTTGGACAGAACTGTGTGTACATGTACAGTAGGTATAGTGTGTCCACAGTCATATTGAAGTGATAGAAACACATTAAGTGACCAATAAGTTCTGCCACTAAAAATAAGATCCAAATCCTTCCCATTTTGAGGCCTACCGCAATGTGACATAGAAGTTTGGTTTCCCCACCCACCAAATTGACAGCCGAGCATTAACATGTCTCCACAGTAATGTATATAATCGTATCCGCAAGACAGGATGTGCGCAAAGCAATTGGGATTAAAAGATCTGTTCAGCTGTTCTTTGATCAACTGCACCTCAAGAATAAGTTTTTCAAGTTGAAAACGTTTTTAAAACAGTGCGTGTTTAATAAAGATAGTAAAATCGCTACATAATTCATCACCACTACCGCATAGTGTCAGTGCAATAATTAAAAAGAAGCTTCAATCCCAGTTAGCTTTATTGTGTACATTAACATAACAGATATCTATACAGCAGTGGATATTAACGTGCATCCTGTCACATTTGCCGTGCAAAATCATTGCAAAGCTAAACGTGTATGTGAGAGCAAATAAACAACTATAACAAATAACCATTGGGAAAGTTCTTACTGTAGTTAGGGAGATCTGCTTCATTCTTTTCTGTCACTGTGCTGCTTATGCGTGATATGTAGCAGGACCTCCAATGAGGGGGAGCAGGAGCTCAAGCTCTCTCTTGCTGAAGCTCAGCATTGCCCATGTGGCTCTGCAGTGAGTACCATTTGGTCTCTATGGCCCTGACACACATGTGGAAACGGTGGAGGGGAAGAACCAGCTCAACTGCATTAAAGGCACAAGCAACAAAAACAGCTACAATGCCCTAACAATAATCTAATAATAATCTGATGTATTTTGAGCTGAAACTTTACAGACACATTCTAAAGGCATAAAAGACTTCTCTTAAATCTTGAAAAGGGGGTAAAATACTGTAGATGCCCTTTTAGTTAACTTAATCGATTTGCATTGGGATGACATGAAGGGGTTGTGGAACCGAGCATTTTTTACAGTGCATGCAGCTCATCTATGAAAGTCTACTAGTATACTCTTAAAAATAAGAGTAAAAACAGGCTTCACATGTAGCAAATGCAGCAGATCCTGCAGCTCGCATATTGGACTGTTTAGCCACAGCAGGCACTGCCACTCCACTACAGACTGACCTGGGTGCAAACTCCATTGTCTCTAGAGACAGAAGGATGCCTATGATATTGAAACCTTTACTATTAAATAATATTTCACTCCACACATTCAGAAAAAGCACATACTGTAAATTCACAATTCAATTTTTGTGTGAAAAACTTTTTCCCTTTGACTTTCTTTTTCCCTCCTTCTGAAACTGTCTTTTTTGTGTTCAAAAAAGGGGAAAAATCCATTTATTTTCCATTTTGGCTTTTTGGGCGCACTATCCTTTTAAAACGTTAGCTTAGCTTGACAGGCAACAACTCCAAAGCTTTCCCAACAGCAGTGAAAGGCTTCTCTGCAGCAAAACATAAAAGACTACAATCCTCTGTGAATGCAAACAGTTCCATTTATAACACCCATAGAATATACATCAAAAGAAGAAAAAACATCACTGAATGCACATGCTCAAAGGAAAATTACGATTTTGTTTAAAAATATATTTTCACATTTCAGTGTACACGCAGGATGAACTTGTTTTTGTGTGTCATTTCAACATTATGATTCAC
Organism: Danio albolineatus; assembly: GCA_903798035.1. NCBI lineage: Eukaryota > Metazoa > Chordata > Actinopteri > Cypriniformes > Danionidae > Danio > Danio albolineatus. The sequence goes on along the minus strand of CAIGQQ010029032.1, from coordinate 3,841 downwards.
CCCTCATTTCGTGTAGATAATAGAAGATGTGAGTCAATCTTCATTCACTGCCTCATGGGAGACTGCGTCATCCAGTTGGGGAAAGTAGGACACATATGTTTAACAAAAGTGAGCATTAAAAACATAAGAATAGACAAAAAGAGTATGAAACCAAAGGGATATGTCAGCCTTCAAACATACTGTACGACTAGTTATTCATTTCAACTGTACTCTGAAGTGAATTCACTTTGCATTGTGAAGCAAAAAGAGAAAAAAAATCTACTTTTCATGTGCAAGTCTTCTTTAGTTGCATTGGTATTACTTTACAATAAGGTTGTATTAGTTATTAATGAATTAGTTTACATGAATTAACAATGAACAACAAATCTGTTAAGCATTACTTAATCTTTGTTAATGTTAACCAAACATTATGCATTAGTTAATGCATTGGTTAACATGAACTAATGGTGAACGATGAAATCCGTTCAAAAAATATGTTTATGTTAACATTCTAATGTATCTTTCTACATCAACAGTTTAATGTGTACTTGAATTAAGGTGTTCTAAGTGGATTAGATGACATGACCTAACAATGAACAACACATTTACTGAATTCAGCAATATAAAATCTTCTTTGTTATTATAAACTTACAAATATAATTCATATGTTTAAGTTAATTCATTAATTAACATGAACAAATAATGAACAATTACTTTTTCTAGTTAATGCAACTTAATTTAGTTACCGCAACATTTTTTTTACTGCAACTTAATTTCTGTAATTGCCTGATTTTAGTTTTTTGAGTTGCATCAACTTTTTTACTGAAACATTTATATATTCATTTATTCATTTTCCTTCGGCTTAGTCACTTTAATAATCAGGGGTCACAACTGCGGGATGAACTGCCAACTTATCTAGCATATGTTTTACACAGCGGGTGCCCTTCCAGCTACAACCCAGTACTGGGAAACATTTATACACTCATTCACACACATACACTACAGCCATTTTAGTTTACTCAATTCACCTATGGCGAATGTCTTTGGACTGTGGGGGAAACCTGAGCACCCGAAAGAAAATCCACGCCAACAAAGGGAGAACAAGCAAACTCCACACAGAAATGCCAACTGGTCCAGCCGTGACTTGAAGCAGCGACCTTCTTGCTGTGAGGCAACACTGCTAACCACTGAGCCACAGTGCAACTTATTTTTGAATTTTTGAACTAAAATAGCTGTACAGTGTATGTGTGAGAATGAGTGTGCATGGATGTTTCCCAGCACTTGGTTGCAGCTGTAAGGGCACCCGCTGTGTAAAACATATGCTGGATATGTTGGCAGTTCATCCCGCAGTGGCGACCCCTGGTTAATACAGTGACTAAGCCATTTTTCAAGTTGCCAGAACTTAATTTTTATAGTTCTTATAACTTAATTTTTATAGTTGACACAACCTAAAGGTTCAGTGAAGTGCTTTGAAATGCATTTTTTTATTCAGTGTTTGACGTAATCTCAACTGAAAAACAAAGAGAGGGTGGGACAGAGAGTAGCTCCTCCCCTTTAAAAAAATAGTCAAGAGCGTTTTGTTTGTATCTCTGCTCGACCAGTGAGAGTGGTTGAGGTCAAGCACATCAAATGAAAAGCAAATGAGAAGGGGGCATGTCAGATACTAGTGAGCATTTGATTGGTCAAGATTTGATGAGAAAATGAAGTGTGAAAAAAAAATGTTGATCCATTTATGCGGAAGTGACAAACTACAAGCTTTACACGTTTATATTGCTTTTATATGTTCTATCTATACACTGCAAAAAATTAAAAGTTGAGTTAACTTAAAACTTTAAAGCAACCGGCTGCAAAGAAATTTTGAATTTATTAAGCTTCAGTGGTCTAAGTTGTGCCAAATTAATTTTTTAAGTTGACCGAAAAGCCTGGTTCAAGTCGATTATACTTTAAAGAATAATTTGGCACAACTTCATACACTGAAGCTTAATAAACTCAAACTTTCTTTGCAGCCGGTTGCTTTAAAAATTTTAAGTTAACTCAACTTTGTCTTTTTGAAGATATTAAGAAATCAAAATTTAAAGTCTCCTCAACATTTTTTTTACTGTCATTGAACAGACAGTACCAAACATGCAGCTGAATCATTTTCATGAGTAAATTCAACTCAGAGCTCAAAAATATTTCCACCTAACTTACAATTTTAACAATAATTTTAAAGTTAACAATTTGTAAGTTGGATTTTTTACAGTGAAGATTTCCTTGAACACTACTGATACTAACATCTAAAAACAATATTATAATTTCACTGAAGTTTTAAAATTACCATTAGCAAAGATTATGTAATGCTGAACAATTCATTGTTCACCATTAACATATTAACTAATGCATTACTAACACGTTTATGTTATGTTTGTTTAACAGTTACAAAGATTAAGTAATGCTTAAGAGAAGTGTTGTTCATCGTTCTGTTCACTATTAGTATGTTAACTAATGCATTAACTAACATTAACTACAACCTTATTGTAAAGTATCACTTTTATATTCGATTGCTGATGAATGAACAGCTAACTCTCATTTATAATCGCTGCAGGAGAGAGAATAAATGCATGAATTCATCAGTGGCTTTTGTCTTTCCTAATTCTGTATTCTTTATATTTGGTCCAAATGCAGCAGTGAGGCTTATCATGTCGAACACACCAGTCTCCTCAGATTGAGGCCAAGCACACCTTTTTTTTTTTTCTTTAATCATTAGCTACTTCACACAAAAGATGATGGGATGGAACAGTTCTTTGTTCACACCTGTTGCATCAAAGAGCGCAGGGATAGTTAGGCTTGCATAAAAATGCGGTTGACTTTATTCTCTAAAGCCTCTCCTCCTACCTGATTCTTTCAATTAAAGATGAGCAATCAGGCACTTCAGTTCAACTAATTCACCAGACAAAACCACAAATGAATGGGGCTGTTTTCTTTTTTCTGTCTCGAATTAATTCAAAAAGCGATGAGCTAAAGACTGGTCCGTATTGAAAGGCTTTATGCAGATGTCTTTGATGTGCTAGATTTTAGATTAGTTAAATCCAACGTTTCTGTTTACCCTGGTGCCCTGAAGCGTCTCTGTCTTGCATGTGCTGATAATGATATGAATGGATGATAACAATAAGGTTTGCTGATGTCTAGGTGACGGTACAGGCGACGTGCATCACTCTCACGGCCATGAGTGGAGACCGATGCTACGTGACTGTGTATCCCCTCAAATCCCTGCACCATCGCACTCCTCGTGTTGCTATGATTGTTAGCATATGCATATGGATTGGTAAGTCGTTCAATTAAACATTACATTCAACAAACACAGAAACAAAATTATGTCATAAAGTTACTTAAGAGTTTAGAATTTAATTTATCTTATGTTTTTGTCAAGGTTGACTTATTCACATGCATATTACTACTTTGCGAATGCTTATTTACATTATATACCTTTTCATAAACCTTTATGATCATGATATGTCACATTATGAATATTAATGAGATTTTATGCATGCATATGTCATTAAGTGTTATTTGCTCAGTTTTGTCATTTTAAATGTAAAGGTCATATTGTTTGAGATGTCTTTGTTATGACAACTTGACATTACCAAGACAACATAGCTAAACCTGTCATAAACATGATTATCATGAGACCATTGGGTGAACTATAAATTTCTTAGATTTTACAACATTAAGCCTTAAACAACACTAGAGTCTGTATAACTTGTTTTAAAGCAAAATTGATTTAAATATGGAAAAACTTAATTTAAAAGAGTTAAAAAGTAGCTTAAGAGTCAAATAGTGTCATTTAAATCTAATTGAAAATTTAACCCAATCTTGGGTTAAT
>CAIGQQ010029031.1:7318-19425 GCA_903798035.1 Danio albolineatus | reverse complement strand
GAGCAGTGTTTTTGAGTTAAACTGCAAATTAAATAATTAAAATAAGATTACAATCTAAAGCCATGGGCATATTATGTTCTGCTTTAGAGGCCTTAAAGGAACACGACATTACATTTTACATCTGCCCTAGAGGTAAAGTGTTTTACCATTTTTTAAAATCTATTCAGCTCATCTCAGGGTCTGTCGTGAACACTTTTAGCTTAGCTTAGCATAAATCATTAAATCAGATTAGACCATTAGCATCTCACTCAAAAATTCAAAAAAGAGTTTTGATAATCTTCCTATTTAGGGCGTACTCACACTATGCTATCCGAACTGTGCCCAGGCCATGTGAATGCTCTGTGTGAATGCTCTGAATCGGGCTCAGAGGCTGACCGCGGTTCACTCGGGCGTTGGCGCGGTACACTTGTAGTGAGAGTGCAAAGCGCGCCTGAGCCTGAAACTGAAGAGGAGACATGACTTTTGGGGACTGTTTCATTCATTCATTCATTTTAGGGCTTAGTCCCTTTATTAATCCGGGGTCGCCACAGGGGAATGAACCGCCAACTTATCCAGCATTTGTTTTACGCAGCGGATGCCCTTTCAGCCACAACCCATCTCTGGGAAACACATCCATACATTCTCATTCACACACATACACTATGGACAATTTAGCTTACCCAATTCACCTGTACCGCATATCTTTGGACTGTGGGGGAAATCGGAGCACCTGGAGGAAACCCACGCAACCACGGGGAGAACATGCAAACTCCACACAGAAATGCCAACTGGCCCAGCTGGGGATCGAACCAGCGACCTTCTTGCTGTGAGGCGAACGTGCTACTCACTACGCCACCGTGGCGCCCTGGGGACTGTTTCATATAGATTTATTAATCATTCTTACTGTTTAATGAGCGCAAACTGTCGTAGATTATTAAAGACGCAAACCTCTCTCTGCACGACAGCTGCACCTTTAGCAAACCTCATAACAACCTGCAGCACGAGGACTTTCTGATTGTTTATGTTAAACAACACTGAACTGAACTGAACTGAACTCAAACATTAATAACTAAACTGACATTTTCAATTTACTATAACCTTCTATGTGAAGCTGCTTTGACACAATCTACATTGTAAAAGCGCTATACAAATAAAGGTGAATTGAAAAAATTGAAAGTTTATGAGCATCAAAAGTGGCTGATCTGTTCGGCAGAATATTTGACTGCGTGTCACTGCATATCAAACGACTGAATTGATATTAATGATATAAATAAATGTCCACTGTGCTGAGCGAGAGCACTTCAACAGCGCATCATCGATGACGTAAGCGTGCTCAGGCCCGAATGTAATGTGAGTGCGGGCCGTCAGAGGAAACGGGAGGGGGGACAAGCGTGCTTCGGCCCGGTTCAAGGCAACTGTGCATAGTGTGAGTACGCCCTTAAAGCTTGACTATTCTGTTGTTACATTGTGTAATGGAAATAAAAAGTTGCTATTTAGGTGGATGTGTCAGGGTGCCAGAGAGTTTTTGAAAGCAATAAAGCTTCACACAGCTTTTAAAAAAATCCTTTTTGCCTTCAAATGAACAATGAAAACATCTTTGTTTGAAGCATAACAGGGCCTTTATATTTCTCTTGGAAAATGTAATTCTAAAATTAAGCTCTTTTGAGGAATGTTGGAAATGGGTAGACGTTGTTTTGGAACCACTTGAGGTTAAATGATGACAGAATGTTCAATTTTTGGCGAACTTTCCCTTTTTTCCTTTAACCAAAGTCACTTTCAAAGGAAAGTCTGTTTACTCCACGTATTTGCAATGCCATTGCGTCCGTGCAGTTATCTGAGGCATGCAAGACAAAGTCCTTTCAACTGACAATTAAATGATAGTTCAAATAAAAAGCACCACAATCTGACCTCAACTGTTAACAAATGTTCCTTATTGTCAACTAGGGTTAAAAGGGCTGTTATTGTATGAGTCTCAGAGCACTGACTGTTTCAGTTAAGTGAATTTAACCTAAAACAATTAAGTTGTCCCAAAAAAAATCTCAAGAATTGTGTTGTTTCGGCTTTTATTTTAAATAAGTAGCTTGAATATACAGCAAATGTAATTTTTTGAGTGCAGTATATAAATATCCAGGTGCCACGGTGGCATAGTGGGTAGCACAATCGTCTCGCAGCAAGAAGGTCGCTGGTTCGAGCCTCGGCTGGGTCACTTGGCATTTCTGTGTGGAGTTTGCATGTTCTCCAAGTGGTCGCGTGGGTTTCCTCCGGGTGCTCCGGTTTCTTCCACAAGTCTAAAGACATGTGGTATACAGAAGGTGAATTGGGCAGGCTAAATTGTCTGTAGTGTATGTGTTTGAATTAGTGTGTATGGATGTTTCTGAGAGATCGGTTGCGGCTGGAAGGGCATCCGCTGTGTAAAAAAACATATGCTGGATAAGTTAGCGGTTCATTCCACTGTGGTGACCCCAGATTATTAAAAGGACTAAGCCGAAAAGAAAATGAATGAATGAAAATAAACATCCACAGGCTAAAATCTGGGTATGAATCAAAAGATTAAATTACTCATGAATTCAAAGTAAATTATTATATTTCATGAATTGTAAGAACATACCAGCATGTAACTGATTAAGGTGAACCTTGATCCACATCAATTTATAGTGATAATGGAGCCATATATTTCAGAGGTGGGATCGTAATGGTGGTCTTGACTCTAGTTAAGCTGTGTTTTGTTTGTGGAATATGCTGACAGTGTGGGGTCTTTGTTGCTCGTCTCCCCACCGGCCCTCCATTCAACTCCACTGCAGTCCGTCTGCCTGTAAAAAAACAACAACAACAAACAACAACAACAACATGAGCTCTCACTCTCACCAAACTATGCAGCTCTCACTTTCCTCCACAGATCTTGAGCTGAGAGATGACAAAGCTGACTGTGTCACTTTGTTCTTCAACAGTGTTTTTTCTGCTGTTGTTTTTTTAGTTGATTACTTGAGTAGTTTACATTTTACACTTTTTGACTTTTTGCTTGCATTTTGAGTTTACATTTCAAAATACAATTCAGATTTTGTCCTTTTTTTGAATTCTGAGTTTGGCCATGCAGAATTAAATTTTTCTTGACATTTTGAGTTTACAGTATGTCTCATAATTCAGTTTTTCTTCCAGAATCACATTTTGCTATTTTATTTTGATTCACAGTTCAGATTTTCTATTTTATTTTGTTTTCTATTTATTTATTTATTTTTTTAATTCTCTCAGTTTTGACTTTTTTAATTGGCTGCACATCATACCGTCAAACATTTGTAAATTTATTCATTCGTTCGTTCGTTCGTTTGTTTGTTCATTATTCTTTAAAAAATTCTGTCAGTTTTGATATTTTTTTATTGGGAGTTTGCACATAATATTTGAGTTAATACATTAAATTTCCAATAAATGTAAGTTTACAAGATTACACATTGCAATTCAGAATTGTTTTTCCTATCATTTTTAATTTACGTATTTCTTTTAAAATTTGGAATTTACATGTTACAAGTTTTTTTTTTCTACTTGAATTCTCAGTTAATTTCACTCAGTGCAGACATTTTTACATGTCACAATTTAGATTTCTTTTATATAGCCTTTTTACAATTCACAATTCTGATATTTTAAAGTCTTAAAAGGCACTTTCCCCTTATACAAGATGTAAGATAAGCCTTTGGTGTCTCCGAAATGTGTCTGTAAAGTTTCAGCTCAAAATCAGATAATCAGATAATTACTGCTCCAGAATCTGCCCATTTTGGCGTCTGAGTACAGTGTAGCTGTTTTTGTTGCCTGTGGCATTAAATGCGAATGAGCTGCCCACCGCTCCCACGTTTGTATCTGCGTCTCATCATCTGTTACATCAGATAAACAGCCGTCAGTGACAGAGACAGACTCAGATGAAACTGAAATACAGCTCATTAGTCAAAAATACCAAGTAACTTTATTTCATGTATTTGGGGTGGGATTTATTCAAGCCTTTCTGAAACGATGAGTCTCACATAAATGTCGTTTGAAGTACACACACAAACACACACATATTAGCGTTGACTGACACCATGCGGCCGTGGTGACTATAGCAGTTAAGATTTAGAGATTTTAATGTTTTTATTACAAACATGCTCTGTTTAAAATATGTTTTAAACTTAAAAATTATAAGCAAATATTTTAATTTCAGTTTTTGTGTGGACATGTTTATACATGGTGTCTGTCAATCAATTCGGTCGGCAGGGAAAACCGCGCTCCTACATCACATTGCGGTGAGCCTTAAAATCACTGGAATTTGGGTGTTATTTTAAGGGTGTTTTGAAAAAGAGGCTTATTGTGTTTATATCGTTCCAATTTGACAGTGGACACACTATACATACACACAGTTCAACAACAACTAGTCAATTTAAGCTGAAAACAAATGAAACCATCTGGTAACTGAATCAGTCCCTGCTGTGGTGAATCCCACAGATGAATATTAATTCTCCAGGCTGCAAACACTCCGAAGGTCGCCATGGTTGCAAGTTCCACGTCTGTAATCTGAATATGGATTTGTTTGATGGCCATTTGAGAGTTCGGCCTGACAGAATGAATGTGCTGTTGTGTCCTGAGTTTACCTGCCACATGCTGGTGCACTTAACTGTCTTTGCTTTTTGCTAAAAGTGAAGTGTTTGTTCACTGAGTGTCAGTGTTTTTCCACCGAAGCACATCCAGGTGGAAAATAACAGATCACTGAAGCGGCAACATCAGCACCTGAGCCTAGGATTTAAAGACTCTCTGATAATATTAGTCTGGACAAAAATGTAAATAAAATAAATACAAAATAAAAATAAAAATAAAAGAATTACTTGTGATTAAAATCAAATCACTTTTATTGTCCCATCATCAGCAGCACGTGTGCTATGATGAGTGAAAAGCTTAGGTGCTGGCTCCAGACAGTGCAAAATACAGATATTGCAAATACAACGAAAGTACAAAAATACAGACAGTGCAAAATACAACATACAACAAAATACTCCCAAAAGGAAACAAAACAATGTACAACTGCAATGCAATTGCAATGTTCACAGCAGTTGATATTGATATATCAATGTTGATATTAATTGCATATAGTATAATAGTAAGTATAAAAATCTGTTTTGACAAGATATATGTGTCTTATATATTTATATAAATACATTAAAATGTTTTATTAAATTGGTAAATTATTAAATAAATAAATAAATAAATAAATAACCTGAAATATAATTTATTTAATGAAGTTCCTGTAACTTGCATGGAAACATATCTCCATCATATGGAAAAACATATTTGGTAAATCATGGCATAAAAAGTAGATATCATGACATAAAATGTCAATAATTCTAATTTAAATAGTCAAGTAGTAAAAGAAATGTCATAAGTGTCACAACTCATTAATATAGCTATAACTATGACTTTTATCTTTTTTATCTTTAACTTTTTATCTGATAAATCTGACTTTTTATCCATAATTGCAATTTGTGGGTTCTGAAATTTGTCGAAAGCAAGCCTTTTTTATCTGTCCTTTTATTTCATAATGAATGTTTTTTTTATCTCATAATTATGACTTTCTTATCTATAAATGATAAATGAAATGTTATGTATTTGTAGTTTGTGCCAGACAGTTCAGTGATCAACTCTTTGAAAATGGGGTTGTGTGTTTCCATCAATTATAGACATGATTATTGTAATGTAGACACATGCAAATATATTCAATGCTTCTCTCGTAATACTTCTCGGTTCAATGAAATGATCAGATATTAAAGGAGACAGTTATATAGTTTAATATGGTCGACGTGAGGTAAGGTGTCTGTGGAGGATTTCCATAATATGGATTAGCCTAAGATTAAGGACAGGAGAAAAGTAACACTGCTGCCATCTGGTGCAGAATATAGGAAGCGTTTTGTGTGACGTAAGAATTGCAATTTAAATTTCCTGCTGCTTAAAGAAAAACAGAAGAATGAATGAAATTTGGAAAAACCGTATAATGGAGAAATCAAATCTACTCATACATGATTAATTCAACACTACTGAAAGCTATTAGAGTCATGAAGTTGATTGCAATAAATTTGAGACTTGCATCTAGAAATGCTTATTTATATATGCAAAGATATTATAAGCCAAAAAGCCAAAATTGTTATGTAAAAATAATGATTGGCTTTTGTTTATTTGTTTATTTTTTTATTAATTAATTGATTAATTTATAAATTTATAAATTAATTTATTTATTTTAATTCAAAAGGTTCCAGTTTAAGCTGTATTAAGCCATGCTTTACAGTTACAGTACATTTTAAATATAAAAAAAGACCAGACACGAACAGATTGTTTATACTAGATGCCAAATTAATCACTGTAGGTTGACTCATTTGTATTTATTGAATAATGATGCATCACCAACATGGAATTATTATCAAGCTGCTCTCACTATAAAACATGTATTATTGGAATGTGAAAGTTTAAGTAATATTAGAAAATCTTTATAATATTTTTTTATAATGAAATCACTTTGATGGATGGAAAAGGGCATCACCAGGATGAATATTAAGTTATTTAATCTATAGGTGAATTGAATAAGCTAAATTGGCTGTAGTGTATGTGTGTGAATGAGTGTGTATGGATGTTTCCCAGTGTTTGAGTTGCTGCTGGAAGGGCATCAGCTGTATAAAACATATGCTGGATAAGTTGGTGGTTCATTCCGCTGTGGCGACCCCAGATTAATAAAGGGACTAAGCCGAAAAGAAAAGAAATGAATGAATTGAAAAATCATATTTAAACTTTAATATACGGTTTTGGTGAATTTTATTTATGTATTACCATTTATATTTGTTTGTGTATCATTTCTTATTGAAATATTAAGCTGTTTTTTTTATGTTATGTTTTATGTATATCTATCTTGCCATGAAATAGCTATAAGTTGCTGATGTGACAAAAAAAAATCGAATAAATACATAAATAAATAAATATTGTTTTAATTAGGCTACTAAATGTTTTTATTAATATTAGTACTAATACTTAGTACATTAAACTAATAAATTATTATTCATATTCTGTATATTTCTTCAGAGGCGTAATGTTTCTGTAATCATGTCCTCCACTGGTTCTAAACCTGTTTGAGCGTCTTCTGTTTAACTAAAGAAGATAATTAAAAGAATGTTGGCTGTTGTGTACGTGTGTGAATGCAAGAGTGTATGGGTGTTTTCCAGTGCTGGGTTGTGACTGGAAGGGCATCTGCTGCGTGAAACATGTGCTGGACAAGTTGCCAGTTCATTCCGCTGTGACCCTAATTAATGAAGGAACTAAGCCGAAAAGAAAATGATTGCATGAGTGATTCCGCTTTTTGGCCGCCATCTTGTGGTCAGATGCAAAAATTATGGGCCACAATCTCTCTCAGTGCATTTTGGGTGTTTTCTAGCGGTTTAGTGTATGTGGGCTGTACAATCGTTATTGGAGTGCATTGTGGGATTGATTGAGTGCACTTCAGACCGTCGGACTCCACTAGAAATGGCTGGTGTCTCAAATAATAGCCTATATAAGGGTATAGGGGCGATTTCGGATGCCTTATGTACGTAATATCTCACGGAGAAAAGAAAATACATAAACTATTGAAATGTAAATTCGTGTCATTATCACACACCTTTACACATACATGATTATATAAAAAAGCATACAGTTTGTGCTACAAAGTTTTAAAAATAAAATCAACAAATAAGTTTTTAACTGGAGTGACTTCAAAGAGCCGAGCGTGTGGTTTTATTGTGTGGACTATGTCTCTAGAGATGCTGGTCAGGGTTGTTAAAACAATGAGCTTCAAAATAAAGTATGTTCAATTCATAGATGAACGTGCCAAGACATCATGTGGTAATGAGCCGAGTTTCCACCCGCTCGCTGCTCAAGTTAAAGGAACAGAGGAGATGAGGGTTAGAGAGGTGAGAGAGATGGAAGAAGAAATGAAAAGAGGCAGGAACCATAATCATGTCAGCGTCTGTTATGAAGTCATTTCCTGACATGCTGCTAATGTGCTTTAATCTGTGTTGTCTTTATAAACACTGAATGTGCTTTCTCTCTCTCTCTTTCTCTCTCTCTCTCGATCTCTCTCTCTCTCAAACTCAAGCTTGCTTTATTGGCATGACAAATGTTATGTGTTGCTAATGCTTTTGTGATGTTTACATTAAACAACATTGGAAAACAAATGACAGAAATGAAGTCTTAACAGTACATTTAACAATCAATATTTCAGGATAAAACATTCACTCATTCATTTTCCTTCACCTTAGCCTGTTATTTATCATGGATCACCACAGCAGAATGAACCGCCAACTATTCCAGCATATGTGTTACAGAGCATATGCCCTTCTAGCCACGACCCAGTACTGGTAAACACCAATACACTATAATTTGCACACACACTTGTACATTACGACCAATTCTGTTTGCCCAATTCACCTGTAGCGACAGACGCCAGGGGCTATGCTCTTTAGCCTCATTTTTAGCGCAACCGACTCCCATACAAAGAATCGCTGGTTCGATTCCAGCTCAGAATGGGATGGGTGCAGTAGGACCCGTGGGTTACATGTGGGGGCTCGTCCAGGATAAGAGTAAGGTTAAAGGGGGTCAGTGTAAGGAAAACCAGCTAACAAAGTGCTATGCAGGTAAACCTTACTCCTCTGACCTCTAAAGGTGCTCTAGCGTCAGATGCTAGAGGCCATGGTCTTTAGCCTCCTTGTTAGAGCAATTGACTCCCATACAAAGATTTGCTGGTTCAATCCCAGCTCAGAATGGGATGGGTGCAGTAGGACCGGTGGGTCACATGTGGGGGCTCGTCCGGGATAAGAGTGAGGTTAAGGGGGGTGAGTGTAACGAAGGCCAGCTAGCGAAGTGCTATGCAGGTAAACCTTACTCCTCTGACCTCTAAAGGTGCTCTAGCATCAGATGCTAGAGGCCATGGTCTTTAGCCTCAGTGTTAGAGCAATTGACTCCCATACACAGAATCGGTTCAATCCCAGCTCAGAACGGGATGGCTGCAGTAGGACCGGTGGATTACAAATGTATTAAGATACAATCTGCTATTTCACCTAATACATATTGAAGTTGAGTTTAATTGTCAAAGTTAGTGAATTCAGGATAAATGAGCTCTAATTTGGGCTATCTTTGGGAGGGATTACTATGGAAGTCAATGGGTTGTAGTTGAATAGGTTTATGTGAAGTGAGAATCGATTATGACCATTTTTTTCAGTTTTAAGTGAACTATCCCTTTAAGCCATATAAAAATCATAATACTGTTGGCTCCTTTATAACACAATGTTTGAGTTTTTTCTAATCAAAGTCTGTGTAAATGAATAAATGTTTGTGGTGATGAAGATGTGGGTGATTTTTTTTCTTGCTCTTCTTTGCTTCAAAGTTCTCATGCACTTGCACTTTCATGTTCATCATCGTAACATGAAAACACATTGGTCACAGTTAGAACTTACAAGATCACACAATCTCTGGCTTTGATCCACACAGACTCTTTCTTCTCTCTCTCTTTCTCCTCGGTTTGTAGTTCTGCCTCGAGCGTCCTGATCCAGTCTGAGTGATTTGAGAGGCCTTCAGTAACTCGGTGCAATCTACATTTCAAAGCATACTTTCCTTATAGGAAAATCCATCCTCACATCCATTTCTTTAGTGTCTTGGCTATACTGCAAAACAGACTTTAGCAGACTCTTTTAAAGTCTTTCGATCTGAGAACAACAAAGCCTGCTGCAAAACCGTCCGAAAATCAAAAGTGGATTGGGACTATACATATTCTGAAGAAAAGGCCTCTGGTGTTTACTGATGCAAAACATATTGCCACTATTAGTATTGTGTGAAGGTGGTTAAGATATTTTTTTCTAAATCGCTGCTGTGTGGTCGCTATAGTACAACTATTTGGTTAATGACATGTTTGCTTATACAGTACTTGTCATCACTATTAAGTGTTGTAGGTAATTGCAAGGTGTTGCTATGCTCTTCCTAACATTTTTTTTACAAAACGCTGCTGTGGGGTTGCTATAGAACAATTATTTGGTTAATGGCGTATTTGCTTATACAGTACTTGCCATCACTATTGATTGTTGAAGGTGGTTGCCAAGGTGCTGCTATGCACTTTCTAGGATGGTTTGTGTTCCCAAAATGCTGCTGTGTGGTTGCACTTTCTAATATGTTTTTTTTCTGAGATGTTGCTATGTGGTTGCTATAGTAAAACTATGGGGGTTAATGCCATATTTGCTTATACAATACATAACCATTGAGTGTTGTAGGTGGTTGCCAAGGTGTTGCTATGCACTTTCTAAGATGTATTTCCAAAATCCTGCTATGTGGTTTCTATAGTAAAATTGTGTGATTAATGGCATATTTCCTATACTGTACTTGCCATCACTATTGAGTGTTGTAAGTGGTTGCCAAGGTGTTGCCATGCTCTTTCTAAAATGTGATTAATGGCATGTTTGCTTATACAATATTTGCCATCGCTATTAGTGTATTGTAGGTTGTTGCCAAGGTGTTGCTATATGCACTTTCTAAGATGTTTTTCTAAAATACTGCTAAGTGATTGCTATAGTAAAACTAGGAGGTTAATGGAATATTTGCTTAAACAATCCTTGCCATCACTATAGAACATTTCAATGTGGTCACGTCACTGGCCCATGACTAGGCCCACACGGAATCTGCACGCTCAGAATTCCACAGATTACTGCAGATTTTTAGCCCATCATTCTGTTTATTTACTTGTGTAAATGTGTGTTCATTTATATTTATTCAGTTTTTAAATTAATTTCAGTAATAATATTGACTAATATGAAAATATTCATATGATTTACAAAACAGTTCGTAAAGTAATATTTTCTGTCTTTTAGTAGATATTTTATATGAGAGACTTGCTTTGCCAAATAAAGTGGATCTAACTGGATTCACATTGTAAGCATTTAAAACAAGTTAAAAAGGTGTTACTTTTTATTTCATATATTGAGGTTTTAGTTATGATAATCCCAAAATCATTCCGCATAAATCCGCAGATTTTTAACAAAGTACTCTGCAGAAATAGCGAACAATGTCCGCAGATTCAGTCTGGCCCTACCCATGACCATTTCCTGCTTGTTATTAAAGTATTTCATAACGGTAACAAGAGTCAATTCAATCATTACCTAATGTTAAAACAGCTGTCATAACAATATTTATCAATGAGTGGACCTTTTTGGATACTTGGAAGCTTTAGAAATTAAAAATGTAAAACAGGAAGTACGTCGGGACCATTGTTTTTGTTTACATCCCTCAAAATGGTCTATTGAGTGTTGTAGGTTGTTGCCAAGGTGTTGCTATGCATGTTTTAAGATGTATTTCTAAAACCCTGCTATGTGGTTGCTATAGTAAAACTATATGGTTAGTAGCATATTTGCTTATACAGCACTTGCCATCACTATTGAGTGTTGTAGGTGGTTGCCAGGGTGTTGCTATGCATGTTCTAAAATGCTGCTATGTGGTTGCTACAGTAAAACTATGAGGTTAATGGCATATTTACTTATACAGGACTTGCCATCTCTAATGTGGTTGCAATAGTATTGCTTTGTGGTTGTTGGGTTTTTTGGCCTTGCAAATCCTGGCCAAGCAAAATTAATTAATTGTGCATTGATTGATTGATTGATTCATTTTCTTGTCGGCTTAGTCCCTTTATTAATCAGGGTTCGCCACAGCGGAATGAACCGCCAACTTATCCAGCATATGTTTTACGCAGAGGATGCCCTTCCATCTGCAACCCATCTCTGGGAAACATCCATACACACTCATTCACACACATACGCTATGGACAATTTAGCTTACCCAATTCACCTATACCGCATGTGTTTGAATTTGTGGGGGAACCACAGGAAGAGCAGGGAGGTTCGAACCAGCGACCTTCTTGCTGTGAGGTGATCGTGCTACACACTACGCCACCATGGCACCCCTGTGCATTGATTAGCGCATTGACAATATCTTTGCTTTAATTGATTGTATTTTGAAAAATGTCACCAATAAATAAATAAATTAATTAATAAATTAATGAATAAATAAATAAAATAATAAATATTTACCCTAAAATAAATAAATAACAATCAAAATAA
>CAIGQQ010029030.1:0-12457 GCA_903798035.1 Danio albolineatus | reverse complement strand
ATGTATTAGTAGTATCTATTCATTATATGTTTGCACATATTTATAGTGACTAATAACTATTCTATTGTTATAAGTAACACATTTAATTTTTTAGAGATCTCTGAGATTTCAACTTTTTTGCTTTTGACTTGTACGAATTTCAGTATGGTTTTAAATACTAGTAGGTATTCATCAGTACTTTAGATCAGTTTACTTTAATCGGTTGTTTAGATGCTTACTCTTAGATACAAGTACTTCTACTTGTAACCATTTCAATATATATTAGTGTTAGTGCATACTGGTATTTATTTAGATGCTACTCATTGTAATATACTTGTATATATTCTTAAGGTACTCATATTATACCTATTAAATAGGTACCTTAAGTATCTTTTGAAATTATTACTAAAAAACAAATTTATCTTGTCTAGTAACAACTGTTTTTTTATTCATAACTTGTCAGAATGGCCATAGTATTATATTATTATATTTTTCTTTCTTTATTTTAACATTATTACTAGATTCTAATTTGTAATTTCTATGTTTTATCTGTTGAATAAAAACATATATAACAAATAAGTTATACAATCTAATAATAATTACAGATATCAAATGAATAAGAACTAGTACTGTAAATATGCATTAAATAACAGGTTCTGTATTTGTCATTTACATTTATTTTCTTTTTATTTATGGTTTTAAACTGCATAATGGGATCTTGATCTCTGCTCTGTCAACTTTTGTTGTTGAAAATTCAACTGTACAGTTTAAAAAGGTGGCATAGTGGGTAGCATGTTCGCCTCACAGCAAGAAGGTCGCTGGTTCGAGCCTCGGCTGGGTCAGTTGGCATTTCTGTGTGGAGTTTGCATGTTCTCCCCGTGGTTGCGTAGGTTTCCTCCGGGTGCTCCGGTTTCCCCCACAAGTTCAAAGACATGTGGTATAGGTCAACTGGGTAGGCTAAATTGTCCATGTAAGTCCGTGTAAGAATGTGAATGAGTGTGTATGGTTTCCCAGAGATGGGTTGCAGCTAGAAAGGCATCCGCTGCGTAAAACATATGCTGGATAAGTTGGCGGTTCATTCCACTGTGGCGACCCCAGATTAACAAAGGGACTAAGCCGAAAAGAAAATGAATGAATGAATGAGTTTAAACAGGTGACTTTTATTGACATTTTAGTAGTTTAAAACAATATATAGTATCAGAATTAATTCAGAGAGAAATAACAAAATACAGGCATTTTATTACCAGTTTTTTTTTTACCAATTTACAGCAAAAGACCAAGAAATATATCACTTCAGACTATTATAAAATGTCAAACAAATTCTCCTTATCAACTTTTAAAAATTAGAAGTTGTTGGAGGAAAGATCAAGGTTCCATGGAAAAAACCCATGGATCAGATACGGAAAACTACTATTTTTAATATTATCTAATGAATAATATTGTAGTATATTTCAAATACTGGTATGAAGAATAAGCATTTGTATGTAAAGCTTAGGTATTAATATTAATTTTGGATTAAATGTTAAATCAGCTTGTCATGTACTGTATGAAGTTATATAACGTATCTATGTCACACTCATCTAATGTTTCTTTCAGAAGTATTCATTTGAAAACATGGCACTTGGATTGCACGGTATCTCAAAACCAGAAGACTCCAATTTACCTGACACTAGCAGATGTGATATATCAAGTAAACTTATCAAGT
The DNA here is from genome assembly GCA_903798035.1 of Danio albolineatus. Taxonomy (NCBI): domain Eukaryota; kingdom Metazoa; phylum Chordata; class Actinopteri; order Cypriniformes; family Danionidae; genus Danio; species Danio albolineatus. The sequence goes on along the minus strand of CAIGQQ010029030.1, from coordinate 10,773 downwards.
GACCGGCCCTTCATGAAGAGTCACAAGATGAAACGCACATTTTTACAACAATATCTAAAGCACATCAACTCTTTGGAGACGGAATATTTACAAAAAACCCTTTCTCAAGGAATACAGGCTACATCAAGATCATTCTGAAGATATTTTCCTTACAATACAATACATCCCATGGAAACTTCTGTTGCCAAAGAAAAGGCAATACTGAGCATTTCCCTCCTTGACGACTACAATGCATGTGAACTGTATGCGATATGACGTAATTGATCGTGGCACGAGTTTGAATGCACTTTAGTCTGTGTGTTGGAGTTCCTGCTTTGTGGAGCTGTGATTTCATTTTCCCTAAAATTGACATTATAATGAAGCACACGCTTGTATTTCAACTTATATATATCTATATTTGAAGGCATATAAAAAGTACAGGTTTAATCATATTATGTATGTATTCACGTGAGAGGTCTAGGGGTTCAAAATCAGACCTCGCAGAGCGAAACCTGAAACTATGCACTGCTTTTTGCACAATTTAGTGTCTTTTTCTTAATAACTTCTGCAATATATCAAGACATCAAGTATCTGTTTCAATTCATCCATTAGTCGATCGACTAGCCTTGCAGAATTTACAGTTGTCTTTGGTACACTTATGATATATTGTGTGATGTTTGCCCTCATTTCAGACAAATGTATTGGTTAAATGACCTAAACATTAATTGTTCATGCCCAAGATGAGTATTATACTTATGTAACATCTCTATTTTAGGTCTAATTTATAACCCTGCATTCAAAACTGACATTTTCAGTTGACCTTTTTTAACTCATTAACAAAGTTAGAGACTATGAAAAACAATAAGGGTTTTAGGTTTGAATTTACCTATATTTATATATATGCAATGAAGGCAAATGAACGCACAATATGCAGTAATATTTCAGAGGCCATAATGCACTTTGTTATTACATCGCAGCCATGTAGTGATGCAAAATACCCTAGATCTCTTACAAATGTGTTGAATTTTAAGTGCAATACTGTTGAATTGATTTATATGACTTCCATAAAAAATGTTTGCCTTGATTTGTATGATTTCTAAAGGATGCCACATCTAATGACGGGAACTATGACAGAATTAAACAAATTGCACTAAGGGTGATAACTGTAATAGAAATAGCTTTTATTCAGTGTTAGTTTATACTCTTATTAATGATTAAATGGATTGTTTTGAGAAGGGTGCTTTTCACATAGATTGCAAGTCTTTCATTGTATACTTTTTTTATATAATGTGATTAATTGCACTGGAAATAAATGAATGTAGATTAACACAGCGAAACACAAAAGCATGAAAAAAACAAGAAAGGAAGCCGATGTTGCATATTAATTCTGGATGTAGTCTGTTCCCGATTCCCATCAGCATAATGTTCAAAATATGTACAAACAAAAATTGTGACATAATAAACGGTTATTAAAAGCATGCAGCAAATGTCATTTTTATGTCTTGGTATAAGAAAAAAAGGGGGGCATATTGCAGAATTTAAAGCACTTTTCATTTAAAATATGTAACAGAAAAGATTATTATCAGTATCAGATTTCATTTAATGTTATTTTCAATTAAACATGAGGGTCACACTTTATTTTGATGGTCCGTTTGTTGAATTTTAGTTACATTGCAGCCAATTCTCATAAGATTATAAGTAGACTGTTAGGTTGGGGTTAGGGTTGGGGTTGGGGTTAGGGTTAGTGTAAGTTGACATGTACTTGCAAAGTTTCTTATAGTCAGTTAAATGTCTGTTGAATGTCAGTATCAACAGATATTAAGTAGACAGTCTACTAATACTCAAATGGACCATCAAAATAAAGTGTTACCAACATGAGAAGCAGAGGTTGACCACAATTAAAACACTGTGGCCATTATATACAGTCTAAAACTGTACAGTACGTAGACACTGAAAAAATCTAAAATATTTCTTGCGAAATAGGACCGAAATAGGAAAGTCGTTGATTCACAGCTGATGTTCACAGCTGGTGTCTTGACTAAAGGGGAAAAAATATGTAAGATTTAGAAAACAAAATTGACAAAGCAATAGACAGTAAAGCGGAAAGTATTCAATTTAATTGAATTCATGTTTATTTCTATAGTGCTTTTACAAAGTAGTTTGTGTCAAAGCAGCTTGACATAGAAGATCTAGCTCAGTCAGTCCAGTTTTCAGAGTTTAAGTTCAGTTTAGTTCAGTTCAGTGTGGTTTAAATTACACTGCTGAAAGTCCAAACAATGAAGAGCAAATCCATCAAGCTCCAAAAGCTCCACAGCACAGCTCCACAACTTCCAAACCAAGCAAGCCAGTTGCAACAGTGGTAAGGTACAAACTTTACCAATTGACGAAAGTGAAGGAAAAATCCTTCAGAGAAACCAGGCTCAGTTGGGCACGACCATTTCTCCTTTGGCCAAACTCTATGTACCGGAGGCTGGAGAACACTGGACGTCCATCGTGCAGTGGATGCCCTTCCAGCAACAACATAACACTGGGAAACACCCACACTCTTGCATTCATACACTACGGCCAATTTAGCTTATTCAATTCATCTATACCACGTCTTTGGACTGGAAAACCCACACGAACACGGGGAGAACATGCAAACTTCACACAGAAATGCCAACTGACCTTGCTGTAAGGAGATTGTTAGGGATGGGCGATACCAATATTTTTGTTTCCAATCCGATATTAAGTATTTCTAGACAAGTATCTTATAAAAGATACTTATCAATACTTAAATGAAATATTTTATAGTGATTTAAAAAAAATGTTTATTATTCTTCTTCTTATTATTATTATTAAATAAAACACATGATTCTTTTTTTTACATTTATTAAAATTACAGAACTAATTGGCTAAACAGCACCATATATAAGGAAAAATAATACACTGCACAACTTTAAATTACTTATTTAAAGGTCAAAACAGCAGAACTTTGGATTGAATCTTAAGATTAAGTTGCAAATATTCATTTGTGCTTTCTGATTTTATTCAGTTTCCAGGTTTTTGTGAAGGAACAACAGAATGTTGATTTTTTTTCCCTTTAGCTGATTACTTTTCCGGTAACTCCAGAGCTTCGTTTACGTTCAGTCATGATGTTGACAGCTCCGCTCTCGAGTTTTACAATCCGCGCTGGGTGTGTGTGGTGTCTGTACCACTGTGCCGTGAGATAACACTGACCTGTCAGCAGAGATACAGCAGAAGAATATTATAGTTCCCATTCGTGTTCCTTTATATGTGGCCCTATAATTATTTAGATATTTCAAAATCTCTGATCACTCAGAGAACCCCCCAGAAAAGATCGATACTTTTACTTGAGGATCGATCCTTTTGATACATTCCCAGTATCGAAAATATCGATATTTCAGGATCGATCTGCCCATAGTGATCGTGCTACTCACTGGGCCACGTATGACATCGCTCCTTAATCAAGCTAAAAACTAAGTTAGGAAGAAAGCGTGCAATAATTTTACAATCTGAATTAATATGTGGTAAAAGATATGCAAGCTATGAGCAGTATTAACATTAAATATTTCACTCACTCTAAACTTCTTTTTTTAGTCCATCTTTGGTATACACCTTAAAGTACAGGTGTCAAAGGCCGCAGCTCTGCATAGTTTAGCTTTAACCCTAATTAAACACACCTGATCAAACTGAGTACTTCAGGCTTGATTTAAACCTCCAGGTACACTCTAAAAAAAAAAGGTGCTAAATAGCACCAAAACTGGTTCTTTGGTCGTAACGAGGGGGGAACCTTTTTTGGTGCTATACAGCACCTTAAAAAAATAGGTGCTATATAGTACTTTTATCAAATGGTGCTATATAGCACCTATATTTTGAGGTGCTCTTAATGTCACTTTACCCTTTCCGCAAATAAAACCGGCATAAGAGTTATGAGAATTAGCTATAAGAACAAGTGCTTACGAGTAGTAGTGGTGCTGTATAGCACTTTAACCCCCCCAAAGAACCACTGAAAAACCTTTATGGTGCTTTAAAGGTTCATTACACAGTAAAAGTGCTATATAGCACCCTGACCGCCTTAAAGAACCACTGAAGAACCACTGAAGAACCTTCATGGTGCTTTAAAAGTTCTTTACACAGTAAAAGTGCTAAATAGCACCTCAAATATCGTAAAGAACTACTGAAGAACCACTGTAGAACCTTTTTTTTTTTAGAGTGTAGGCCTAAGTGCATTGAAGCAGGGTAACTACACAGTGCAGGGCTGCAGCCCTCCAGGAACTAAAAATGACACCCCCAGCTTAAAGAATGACAATAATTGATCATATGTTCAACAAAATATTCAAGTGATTCAGTGTGGTTACTTGCTGTGACTCCGTGACCGATTGATGAAGCATTTTAAAAAACACCAAGGGTGCATCTAAACAAAAGACCAAAAGAGAGATATATAAAGAAACTTATGTATTTAAATTTAACCGTAAATAAATGTAGGCCACTTTGACACAAAACAATCTTGCAAACGTTTTTAAATGGTTAAATGCACTATAACTATTAGAATTATAGGCAATATAAGTGGTTTAATGGTTGTTTTTTTCTTTCAGATTTTTCTGAGTAGTTTAATACATGGTTTAATCTATAGTTTGGACATTTCTGTGGTATTGGTTGTGTTTGTGATCTAGCCTATTCAATGTATGAAAACATATACCAGGGTAATAGACACCCAAACACGCCTTGTAGCAGGCAGTAGAGTGTAATTAACCGCCACAAATACGGTAAAGTCTAAATTGAATATGCGGCAATAATATGCACATCGATATAGGCTAGCATTTTTTATGACACAACAATTTTTTACAGTACTGTGACACTTGGGTTTAGGGTTGGGGTTAGGCATTAAAAATACAGGGTAATTTAATATAAATAATACTCGGTACAACTACTGCGTGTTTTAACGTCTCTGTGACAGGGTTTAGGGTTGGGGTAGACGTTAATAAAACCATAAAAAAAACTCTTTAGTGTACTTTAATTTTAAAGAGCGAAGGTTTGAGGCTTGACCAGCTTGTTCAAACCCCTTACTTGTGGCGTGGAATACAAAACTCTCGGGCCTTGAGCATGTTCATAGATCAAACAAGAATCTGAAGAGCTGAAGCGCACGGTCGTAACACAGGAAGTAACCCAATGTCCCGGATGTGTTTTCACAGCAGAGTGCCGTATTCCAGTTTCATCGAGCGCCAAGGCTGTACAATTCAATCACAGTAATATAGTAATCAACGTGAAAAAACGTGATTAGTGCAAAGATTAGGAAGCGATTTAATAATCCGTCATACGATGTCAGTTGTACCTCCTAATCGATCATCTACCGGTTGGCCTCGTGGAGTAAATCAGTTCGGCAATAAATACATTACCCAGGCGACTAAACCGCTCACCCTGGAGAGAACAATCAATCTGTGAGTAACGTTAACTTAAAATTCAACACTACAAACGATATACGTTATTGCTTAAATACACTTTAATGCTCATCAATCCTAGTGCTGCATTGTGGCTTTCGTTTCAGCACGTTAGCATTGTTAGCGTTTGACCATGGCAGGCAGACTACCGTAGCTTCTTCCTGCCTGCTGTTGTTTGTATACGTAACAATACAGTCACATATTCTGAGTTTTGGTGCATATGTGGCCCAAATTATGCACTTTTTTGACAGCGTTTATATAAGCAGAAATATTGCAATATCAAAGCTTTAAATACTATCCTTAGTGTTGTATTCCATATGTTGCAGTTAGCATTGTTCTCAGTGTTTTATCCTAGGGCTCTTTGCACATTTATTCGAAAATATCAGTAACATTAGTCGACAGGCGCAGTTTTATTGATACGTTATTTAATTATTTGTAGTTTATGATGTAATTTCTAGTTATTTGATGTAATTGTGCGATCTAGATTTCAAACAATCGACGTTTTAAACACGTAATCAAATCCCAATCATTGATCGATAGAAAACTGTTTTTTTATATTAACGCTAATGTTATGCCCATGTTAATCAAGTATTGATATGAATGGTCCTGCATATGTAAATTAAAATTAGATTTTGAAATGCTTATTTTCAGAGTATTATTTATAATTTGTACAAAAAACTGTATGAAAACACAATGGAATGAAACATTGTAGGAGTGCACAAAATCCAAACACTAGTTAAACGAAAGCTTTTTAGATGTTAGTTTTAAGGATATCTATAAGCTAGTGTGCTTGAAAACATTGACCCAATTTGCGTTCAGAAGATATAAACTCAAATTACACATCTAAAGCTTGATGTTTGTCACTAATAATCAATGATTATTATCATTTTTTTTTATTGGAACGTTCAACAAGAGCACACAAATATACAGGAAAACGTATGCATCCTATAAAAAAACAGTTAACAGAACAAAGCAAAAAGAAAAAGAGAAACAAAAAATAAAGCATGGGGTAATATAAATTACAATAGAAGATTTTAAATCTATCTTAAAGCATGGTCACAGTGATGTATAAAGGGTCATATAGAATACAGTAAGCTGGGTATTATAGAAAAGAGGCAATACTGTAAGATTCACTTGGTGTTATTGATTTTAGCGCTTTAACATTGCTGGAGGTAGAGATTGTATCCAAATAATATTTTAAATCTTTACAAAAAAAAAAAGAAGAAAAGAAACAAGGGATTTACAGACAAAATTTGCATTTGTGTATAAAAATTTAGCTAGTAAATAAATAGATTTATTAGAAAATATTTATTTTTTACTTAATCAGCATGATTAAAACCAAATAAAGCATCCTTGACTTCTGCCTAATCAATGATGATTTTCATGTGTCCTCATACTTCAGTTTCTTATCAAATCTTGACCAATAAAATGCTTTCTACTATGTGAGCATACACCCCTCCCTCCTTCTCATTTGCACCCTCATTAGCAGAGCTGTGAAAAAAAACCCTAGATTGGCTGTTTTTTTTTTCTCCAAAAGGGGAGGAGCGTCCACCATCTCTCTGGTTCAGTTTAGATTGTCAAACATTGAATATAAATGCACATTTCAAAGAACTTCACGGGACCTAAAAAAAATTCTAAATACCACAGATTTATAATGCCTTCTGGTGCACAGTACTGGAAAAAAATTACTGTGTGATATTTTAATTTTCTGCTATATACATTGCAATCATTTCACTTGATGAAATGAGTAGCTGTATTTGAAAAAAAAAATCATAGTTTTTGATGATTTTATATATATATATATATATATATATATATATATATATATATTTAATATACTGTGACAAACCATCACAAACTTTGATAAATACAGTAGAGAATCTAGCAATATTTAAATGCGCAAATTGAATTATCAAATTTAAAATTACACCGTATAGTCTTCATACTGTATACATATATATCATTAAATACAATTAATCTTTCCTAAAGTTACAAACATAATTTCTTATGCCTGAATACTTTAAACTGACTTGAAATGCTCACATGACTGAAACACTCACAGGCCCTAAAATACACACAAATGATAAACGTTTTAGTAACTTTATGGTTAAAATTTGCAATGACTACAAATCATGAGTGTTTTCAACTGTGTCAACTAACAATTCAACATGAATATCGATGGTGAAGCGATATATTGTGCAGCCAGTAAATTTTGCAGTAAAACTTAGGCCAACCATCTATAAAAGAAGCTTTATTAGAAGTAAAATCTATCCAATTCTATTAACTGATGAACCATTAAATATCAGGTATCTGTAATGTATGATTAGTTTTCAGGGCATGTTCTGTTCGTTCTATGCATGGATCCACTAAAAAGGCTAATAAACTATTAACTGATCTTATTTATTTTATTTATCCAAATGTGCAATTTAAAAACTTGTATAAATTCATCCAAGACCAGGTAAAAACTATTGATACTTGTAAAATGTCGGTTCATCATACATAAATGAACCATTGGAATATAAAAACATTTTAAAATAATTATGACAAAATGCATCCTCGATTACATAAATTGTGACTTTGTGACCCCTTGATATGCAACCACTTTTTTGAAAACAAGATTCATAAAGGTTTTGAAGCTTCATGGAAAATTCCATGACTGTGTATATTGCTATCATTTTTTTTTCCTCATTATTTTGTTAGGATGCTATGTTTTTTTGTTGCTGTTGTTGTTGTTTTTGCCGTGTGTGGATCATTAAAGCTTTATCATGTCTTAATTTAAATAACATAACATATGTCATGACATGTTTGTTTTTCCACAGATACCCTCTTACAAATTACACATTCGGCACCAAGGAGCCGCTCTATGAGAAGGACAGCTCGGTAGCCGCACGCTTTCAGCGCATGCGGGAAGAATTTGAGAAAATCGGGATGCGGCGGACAGTGGAAGGTGTTCTGATCGTTCACGAGCACAGACTCCCTCATGTTCTGCTACTTCAGCTGGGGACAACCTTCTTCAAACTGTAAGCTGGCGTTTGAGCGGCGTGCATGTGATAAATTCAAATGTTTCAGTGAATAAACTGTTATATAAAGGAACCCATCTTCACATATCCCTACTCTTTGTTCATTATTTTGCAGTGGCTTGTTTGCTTTCCTTTATATTGTTTTGTTTGTTCATCTATTGTGAGTTTGAGTAACTGACAGTTTTATATTTTGTTTTTATAGCCCTGGAGGCGAGTTGAACCCTGGAGAGGATGAGGTGGAGGGGTTGAAGCGATTAATGACAGAGGTATAATCATTTTTCGGACTGTATTTAAAGTTGTACTATATTTTTTATTCTAGGGCTCCACTCTCTGTGCTTCTAGATGTGAAATAAGGAACTTGAGCTATTGATAATAACTTGCGCATTAGGTTGAAGTGTGTGTGTTTTTTTTTTTTTTTTTTTTTTTTTTTCATCCAGTTAGAAATAGGCCAATGAGGTAGTGAAGCATGAAAAAATAATGTTTCCTAATATAAATGTGGCTAATAATAAAATAATTAAATCTTATTAAAATGTATATATTATGTATAATATATTAATAATATATATATATATATATTTTTTTGTTAATTTCTGGATTTCTCTCGTAGTCCCTTTTGTTAAGACTAACTTAACTTGTCCTTTACGCGAACGTAATTTCCTCATGAAAATGAACCTCATCTGACAGATGCGTCAACAACCACTTTCTCTTTCAAAATAGAGTACTGAGTCATAAAAACTCTCTGTGTCCTCTGGATCCACTCAAAACAGTTCTATTTTCACTATATTCTCTCCAAAGACAGAACTGTCAGACAGAATAACTTAAGCAAATGGCAGAATGTGCTCACACAGCCGTAGCATCATCAAAATAAAAATCCTGCCTCGAATATATTGGTCGATATTTGAAAAATGCCTAAAAAGAAAATGGGCCAATATATCAGCCTTGGTCATATATGGGTCGACCACTAGTTGAGTCTGGGTTATAGTTTATCATTTGCATGTGTTTTTGAGTCCTGTGACTGTACGAGGATATTCAAATAATTCAAGCATAAGAAATTGTACCATTTGTAACTTTTAATAATGATCAATGTTATTACATTATTTATACAAGGCTGTGCAGTATTATTTTATATTTGAATTACTTTTCAATTACTGTACCTGAATACTGTTAGGGTGCTTTTACACCTGTAGATCGATTGTTTTGTTTTGTTCAGAAACGGAGATTAAAATTGTCATAATGTTGCGGTTTGCTTTCACACGGCAAAGTTTTTAAACGGACCAAAATAGTTGAAACAAGTCTAATGATGAGCAATAAGACATTATAAGCGAAAAGCTGTGCTTAAATTGTGAGCGATGACACCCACAGACATAGTCACCAAATCTAAATCAGAGGTAAGACTTTATCATACCTAGCTTCATTTCAATTTTCAAGGGTTGTTAAAATCTATCGATTGAATCTAAAAAATCTATTGCCCATCTTTTTTGTAACATTTTAGTTATTTTAAATTAGAATAAGACATGTAATAACTGTTTGTTTTAATTCTCGTTTTCATTATTAATTATGAGCTTAAAAAACTTTACAGATGAACCGAGACTGCAGTCAGATCATAAAGCAGATGAATGTTGATCATTATTTCAAGGAAGAAATGAACAAAACAGGCCTCAAAACAGTCAATTCTTCTAACAGGCAGTGTAATTTCCACATCATAATGTAAATAGTTATCAGAATATCATTACATCCTGTCTAATGTGAAATCTGGTCTAAAACAAGCAGTTTTCTGATATTAAAATCTTTTTTAAATTAATGTATCATGCATTTTCAAAATTAATGATAATAAAAACTGCACATGTGAGCAGATAAGTCTTCTAAACACTAAAGCTAGTTTTAAAATCCATCTCGAATGAATACTAAATTAATAATAATTCTCATCTTTTTGTCAAGATTTTAGGACGCCAGGATGGGGTGAAACAGGACTGGGTCATTGATGACTGTATTGGAAACTGGTGGAGACCAAACTTTGAACCTCCTCAGGTATGTAAATATATGTTTCTCTTCACTAGTCGAAGCAATCACTGCATGACTAATGGTATATTTTGATGATTTATACTTATGCTAGTATGTTTTAATCCTGTGATGCCTGACACATCAAAAAAATAGGTAGAACGTTAAATATTATTGTTTCTGAGATGTGTAGTAAACCTTCAAACAAAATGAAAATAAAATTTGCCATGTAATTTTTATATATATATATATATATATATATATATAAAAAAAAAAATATATCTAGATATCTTTAATTACACATTGTGACTGACAAAAAAGCGAAATCATCTTAT
>CAIGQQ010029029.1:0-12497 GCA_903798035.1 Danio albolineatus | reverse complement strand
AAAAAAATGTTAAGGCAACAGGTCTACTCATTCATTTAAGTAAAGTCAGCTAATCGATTTTACAGTCTAGTAGATAAGGCCACTTAACATAAAGTGGGACCACCATCCAAAAAGTGTTTCCCTATATTTATACTGCAGAACTGAAATGAAATGTCTTTCCTTCAGACGTTGGGAACAGGATCACGGAGCTGAGCAAAGTGATCGGCCAGCTTCACACGGAAATGAAGCAAATTCACTCGAACATGTTCAACTACTCAGGCAACACCAAATCTGACCAATCAGGAGACTCTTCTTTCTTGGGCAAGTACATCCTCGGAGCCAAAAACAACTTTAAGGACTTCAGCAACGAGAGAAGGGCTCCTCCATTACAGGAGCCTGTGCGCCATTTAGAGCCAGCAGAGACTGTAGAAGAACAAGAAGAGGAACAGAAGGAAGAGCAGAGCGCTGAGGGACAAACAGACAACACTCTGGAGACAGGAAATGATGACGCCAGCGAAATAGTCATAGATATAGAGTCCAGTCCAGATGCTGACTGCGGAAACGCAGCAGATGACAACCTGACGGAGGAAACCAAAGAAGGAACCGATTCAAATGAAGATGTGGAGGAAGGTAACAGAGATGCGGTTGAAGTCATAACTGAGGGTTTCAAGTTTGATTTGGGACAGACGAGCTTGGTGAGTTTCTTAGCAAAGAGGATTGAAGAAAAGCTTGAGAAGACGAACAAAGATGATGTGGAGGAATTAGATGGAGGAGGAGCGGATGTAAATGGAGATGCTGAGGAAAGTAATGAAGCAAGTGAAGATGCTGAAGTGAATCAGACCAGCATGGTGAGCTTACTAGCGAAGAGGATAGAAGAAAAACTGGGGAGGAACTTTAGGGAGAATATGGAGGAATTAATTGCGGGAAGAACGGATGACTGTGGAGATGTTGGGGAAAGCAGCGGAGCGAGTGAAGATGCGAACGAGGATGCTGAAGTTGTCATTTACGGAATCAAGTTTGACCTGAATCAGACCAGCCTGATGAATTTCCTAACAAAGAGGATTGAAGAGAAGCTGGACAGGACTTTCAGCTTCACTGAGAAACAGGCGTCATCTCCTACCGGCAGCAACATTTCTCAAGACACAGGTTTCGGTTCTCAGGAATTCAACCCTTCAGCTGGAAGTTCTTAACCCCTTAACTGCTTACTTCACTATATTGCAATTAAATCCTAATCTAATCATGACAAACTTCATATCAGCGAAAGTTCTAAAGGCCCGTTTACACCAAGCACGGTGACTAGAGTTCACACTTAGCTAATGCTTGATACTGATTGCAGGTTTGGCATGATGTCCCAGGAGAGAGCCCTGAACTTGGTGATCCTTGGGCCCAGGGCTCCCTCCTGGTTATTTAGGGTGCTTTCACATCTGTTTTGTTCCGAAACAGGGATTTAAATTGTTATATTGCTGCACTTTGTTCTTGGTGCGATTCTCTTTCACACGGCAAAGTTTCTAAACAGACCAAAATAGCTAAAACAAGTCACGTGTGAGTAAACTCTACTCACATTAGTCAGAGTTTTACGGTTTATTTTGCAGAGTCCCGCTCAGCTGTCATGCGTCCTTATTTTCATTTATGGCAATGAGCAACAAGACATTATAAGCAGAAAGCTGCACTTTAATTTTGAATGATGACACTAACAGACATCATCACCAGATATAAATCAGAGGTAGGACTTTCCCATACAAAGTCCTTGGCTAGAATTATGCATTATAGGCTTAACATTTATAAGAGATAAATCAAGACTGCAGTTCGGTCTGTTTTCCTAATGGATAAACAGCTCTCGTTAATGGTTAACATGCTTTCACTTTTGTATTAGACATGAAACACACATTTATTGGTAGGAATGACATCCCGCCCTACTCATAATTCATATAGCCCTATATGCCTATTACATATCCATAATACACTGTGATATAGCCAGGCTCGGATCATTTTGTTTTCTCACTACAATCAATCCGCTCCAGAGTTCGTTTCAATCGATCCGAGACCACCTCATTCAGTGGATCTCAGACCGATTGATTTGGCGCGGATCCGAGCGCAATTGCTGGATTCACATATGCCAAACGAACCACGCTAACTGGGGAAACGCGCCAAGTTCTAAGGTAAAGGCTAGAGTAGATATGCGGCGAGCCGGAAGTTCGATATGCACATTAATATAGCTGCATTTTTTATGACACTATGACAATGTATAACAATAATTAATATTTTTACGGTACTGTTGGGTTTAGTGTTGGGGTAGGGGTAGGTGTTAAAAAATTAAATGTATTGGGTAATTTAATAGATAACATAAATAATACTCGGTACAACTACTGTTTTCAGGTTACTGTGACGGTTGGGTTTAGGGTTGGGGTGGGGGTAGATGATAATAAAATACAATGAATGGGAAATTTTATTAACAATATAAATAATTCTTGTTAACTTCCGGCCGCAAACGTATCCATCCTAGCAACTACCAGGTTCCGAAACAAAAGTCGGGGTGTGAAAGCACCCTTAGTATGGAAGGGGGTCTGAGATCAGGTAGGTCTCGAGAGCTTCCCTAGTATAGGAGGGGGGAAAAGGGAGAAATGGGGTGGATAGGGGGATTATTTAAAAAAAGAATAGATAATAGATAAAGAAAATGGGCTATTTTGTAAGCATGACTTCATTAAATTGGTTTATCGTTGATTGTTGATGTGAGACCAGCTGTGGGTCAATCATAGCACGTGATCCTCTCGAGTTTAAAAAACTTCACTAGTCAACATTTGAAGTGGATCATCTTCAAAGTTGTTCTAAAACTATTGAACAACACCCATTTTTGTCCTAGGACTTTTTTGAAAAACATTAAAAAGATTAACTTCAAATGTTGACTACTGTAGAAAGATATGGACCCTTTTCACAAGAAGGTTTACACCTACTTGGCACCGCTGGCCAGTAAGGGGGGGACAAAATTTAAAAGCAGTCATCTGCATCTTGAAGATTCGAATATTTCAGTTTTTGTACACGTATGTACATTTTTAAAGCTGTACTTTATATTATATCATCTTTACATCAAATTACAAAATAATTACCGCTTATGTGAGGTGTTTGTTTTGCCTATGGGCTATCGTTGAGTTTTTCTTTTATTATTAGGAATGCAAAGCTATTTATTTGTTGTACCATCCCATTCACTGCTCTATAAGCTTACCCAACTATGACGACTTTCGCTGCTGAGAATCCCAGAAGTCTGAAAGGACTCCATTGTTGTAAAAATCAAACCACAATTAGAACGATAAAGAAGTCAAGAAAGGATTTCATTGGTGTTCCTTTCAGAATTATTTTTTCTCAGCTAATAAACGATAAAACACTAACAGCCAGTCAGAATCAATTTCAATATAAAGCACTCGCGCAATTTAAAGCTTCAGCCAACATGTGGAGATTACACTGATTTTATTACACTGACTACAATTTCTTAATTAGCATGAGTTGGTTATATTTTATTTAAAGATTCACTGGTCATATGCACTAGTAGCACACTGAGGACACCTGCTGATCAAAAGGGGGGGCACTGCCAACCGAAAAGCATAAACTAGCATTTATTGGTGTGGACGCAAATATATTTATTGTGGTTGGTGTAAACGGGCTGTGAAGTCTCCTGAACACAGTTTTTTGGTATGTAGAAAGAGTAATAGATCAAAATCTATTTACTGTCACTATACTACATATTTAAACTATAATATTGTAGTTTAAACAAAGCAATCATAGTAAAAAATGTATAGTTTGCATATCTGGAAAATGCAACAGTTCTTCATTCATTTGCAACATGCGTAAAGCTTTCGTAAAGCATTCATTTGCTAGTAATCCAAATTTAATTTTTTAAAAATCTTACGTCACCAAACTGATACTACTTTAGGGTGTTATTTCTATTTGAAAAAATATGGTTCATATTGCTTAAACCAGTGGTTCTCAAACTATGGTACGCGTACCAGTAGTGGTACACAAGCTTCCTTATAGCGGTACGTGGAGGAATCTCTAAATAAATAAAGTAAAAAAAATTAACACTTTTGGCCTTTTGACGTGTATGATAATAACACCGAGATGATCAGTAAATTGAATTTAATAGGCTAAACCTTTTATTTAAGTTGCTGACAATGATAAATATTCCTAATTAGAATTATTAATCTGCCTTGTTTTTGAACTGTGCATTGCTGTAGCTGCTTAATTAGGCCTACTACGCTACTGTACTTCAATACCGGTTATTATGGTGGTACTTGGAGAGACAATTGTTTCTGAGTTGGTACTTGGTGAAAAAAGCTTGAGGACGTTGAGGGCGTCCTGTTGACTGGTGATGATGTTTGGCCAAACAAAATCTAACTGAATAACTGAAAGCTCTTTTCTGAGACATCAACATTAGATTTGGAATATATATTTTTAGATATTCAGCTTTGATATTTATTTTTTCAGACTAAAACAGATGTTGTAAAGTCATTTTTTTTGTAAATAAACAAATATACATGTAATATTTTATTATTTTCATAAACGTAAAGGCACACAACCTTTATTTTATGAATCATTTTCAACTTTTCCCTTCAGCCACAATTTGACAAGCGTCTTCTTTAAAATGAGACCAAGCTTAAATATATGCAAAAGAAAATCATTAGCAATGGCAACTATTTAAATCGGACATTTCATTTTCACATCTATGTTTAAAACGTGGGCCTGGCATTCAGGTTTACCAAGAGTAGAAATGACCAGCTTATGAGAAACAGAAACCAAGGAAATACAGTGCTTTGTAGCAGTGGCCTCTATCTAGACACACTTGTTGTTATATTTGAAAAATAAAATGTCAAACTCACACCTTAAAACAAACAGTGTTGGTTTTGGTGTTTGTTTACATGACAATAGTGCTCTGTTTAATATATGTATGATGTATATTAAAGCAACTGTATGTATAATATACTTTGAGATATGTATTTTAATTGCTCAATCACTTGAATAGTAAAATTAAACCGTGTAGAATTAAAAAAAGCAGAGCACAGTTTCTTACACTGTATTAATAATATTTAATGTAATTAATAATAGAAATGAATTTACCTTAACGGGATAGTTCACCCAAACATTGGAGTGGAGTTTTTCTTCTTCTGTTGGACGCATATGAAGATCTTTTGAAGAATGTTAGAAAACTGTGACCATTGATTTACGTAGTATTTGTTTTTTGTTTTGTATTTGCTACTATGGAAGTCAATAGCTGGTTATGGTGACGACGTTAACATAATGAATAATGTTTAAAATGACAATTAGTATTTCGTTTTATTCATACTTTGCTACTTACCTTTCAAGAAGTCGAAATAGGTTTTACCCATTAGTAGGCCCACACAGAATCTGGAGTTGTAGCTCATCATTGATTCAGTTTATTTACTTGAGTAAATGTGTGTAAATTTACATGTATTCAGTTTTTAAATGAATTTCAGTATAATTATTGACTAATATAACAATATTCATATGATTTATTTACAATATAGTTTGTAAAGTAATATTTTCTATCTTTTAATAGATCTATTATATGAGAGACTTGCTTTGTTTACCAAATAAAGAGGATCTAATTAGATGTGCATTAAACATTAAATAAAAGTTAAAAAAGATGTTATTTTTTAGTTTCATATATTAATGTTTTAGTTACGATATATTATATATTAATGGTTTAGTTACTCCCAAAATCATTCCGCATAAATCCACAGATTTTTAAGGAAATTCTCCACAGAAATAGCAGAAAATGTCCGCAGATTCTGTCTAGCCCTACACATTAGCCAACAGGTTATAGATAAATTGGGTTTATTAAATTGGCGTCACGGTGGCGCAGTAGGTAGTGTTGTCGCCTCACAGCAAGAAGGTTGCTGGTTCGAGCCTCGGCTGGGTCAGTTGGCATATCTGTGTGGAGTTTGCATGTTCTCCCTGTGTTCGCGTGGGTTTCCCCCAGGTGCTCCGGTTTTCCCCACAGTCCAAAGACATGGGGTACAGGTGAATTGGGTAGGCTAAATTGTCCATAGTGTATGAGTGTGATTGAGAATGTGTGGATGTTTCCCAGAGATGGGTTGCGACTGGCATCCGCTGCGTAAAACAAATGCTAGATAAGTTGGCGGTTCATTCCGCTGTGGCGACCCTGGATTAATAAAGGGACTAAGCCAAAAAGAAAATTATTGAATGAATGAAATTGGCCATAGTATGTGTGTGTGTGTGAATGAAAGAGTGTATGGGTGTTTCCCAGTGCTGGATTGTGGCTGGAAGGGCATCCGCTGCATAATACATAATAATTATAATGTATATAACTGTAATTTGGCGGTTCATTCTGCTGTGGAAACCCCTGAAAATCAGGGACTAAGCTGAAGGATAGTGAGTATGTTTGCTTATTCTTTTATATATTTTACAAAGCACTAAATGGGACACGTTGGTAATAAATCACTTTAGAGTCAATTTTGAATTTGACGCAGACCAGTCTGAGCATTAGCCTCCATAGTATATAAAGCTAAATGTTATATATGTTTGATACAAATGCAGCCATGGTTAAAGAGTCGCAGGAGCGCTCATTAATGGTCCCAGAGAGCGAATGAACATGTTGCAGCTTGTTCAACACCTGCTGTTTGTGCCACAGCTGCTTCTCCCATGAGTCCTCCGTGATATTCATTAACCAATCACCTGCAGCCTCCCACTGCACCTGTACTGGAACGTCACACCTGTTCCCGTAAAAACACTCTTCACCGGATTACATCAGACAACCGTTTCTGGATGCTTGATTCTGACTGGCCAGGTACGTTATTCTCACATAACTGCTAAAAGCTATTTTATGGTCTCATTTACGTGCTTCGATTCAACTTAGCCTCAAGCAACTGTACACTCACTGGCCACTTTATTAGGTACACCTTACTAGTTCCGGGTTGGACCCTTTTTGCCTTCAGAACTGCCTTAATCCTTCCAGCGTGGCATCGATTCAACAAGGTACTGGAAATATTCCTCAGAGATGTTGGTCCATATTGACATGATAGCATCATGATGCGAATCTCCCGCTCCACCACATCCCAAAGGTGCTATAATGGATTGAGCTCTGGTGACTGGAGGCCATTTGAGTACAGTGAACACATTGTCATGTTCAAGAAACCAGTCTGAGATGATTCACGCTTTATGACATGGTGCATTATCCTGCTGTAAGTAGCCATCAGAAGAAGGGTACACTGTGGTCATAAAGGGAAGGACATGGTCAGCAACATTACTCAGGTAGGCTGTGGTGTTGACAAGATGCTCAATTAGTACTAATAGGCCCAATGAGTGCCAAGAAAATATTCTCCACACAATTAAGACTCACAATCAGACCAGGCACGTTTTTCCAATTTTCTATTGTCCAATTATTGTGAATTGTAGCCTGTTTCCTGTTCTTAGCTGACAGGAGTGGCACCGGGTGTGGTCTTCTGCTGCTGTAGCCCATCTGCCTCAAGGTTTGACGTGTTGTGCGTTCAGAGATGCTCTTCTGCATACCTTGAGTTACTGTTGCCTTTCTATCAGCTGGAACCAGTCTGGCCATTCTCCTCTGACATCAACTATGCCATGTTCCCCATACTGATGCTCGGTCTTGACCCTGCCTAAATGTATTGAGTTGCTGCTATGTGATTGGCTGATTAGAAATTTTCCTTAACGAGCAGTTGGACAAGGTGTACCTAATAAAGTGACCGGTGCATGTATGGGTAGTAAACACATCAACTCAAAACAAAGGCGCTATTTTGTATATCTGTTCTGAAGTTTTAAAACTAAGGGGTTACTAACTTTGTTAATTATTTCCCTGTTTTTAAAAACTTTTTTCCTGAACTTTACAGTAAATGTGTAATAATTATTCAAGCGGTGGTCCACAGTGTATTTTTAAGGCTTTGTTGTGTTTATAAGATGCAAAATCACATTAGAAAATCACATTATGTTTTCATATATCTTACTTATATACTGCTACTCTGCTAACATGAAAACGACTGTCATATATGCTAGTTCCTCTGAAAGGCCTGCCCTCAATAGGCTCTGATTGGTCAGCTAACATAATGTGCTGTGATTCACGGATCAACTCCACATCACCAGAACCTTCACTGCACATGGTGTATGTGTGTAACCTGAAGGGTTTATGACATCATTAACCTGGATGTATTTTTTTGTAGTCCTCAAACTTCGCTGTAGGCTTTGCTAAGCTAACTCTGTAATAGCAAATATCTCCCTTTGCATTGGACTGTGAGCGTCTTACATTCAGAGATGGTGTTTATGTACATTACACATCAACTAAAGTTTAAAATATGTTATCATAGTGGACCACCCCTTTAACTCTTAATAACAAATTGCGTGTGAGCAATTTAGCTTCATTGCTGGACACTTCACACAGGGGTCAATGAAAGACAAAGGATTGAACCATTTACAGCATTCTAGATGATTTAGATGACAATACTAATTATACTCTACTAATTATATTCATTTATTTTTGTCATGTGTGACTTTACAGTTCCTGTGTGTGACAGTGAAAATGCAAAAACATGTCACCTCATTATCGGCAGTGGTGTAAAGTAACTAAATTACAAACACTCAAACTACTGTAATGGAGTCGTTTTTTTCAGGAATTGTAATTTACCGAGTAGTTTTAAAAATGTGGACTTTTACTTTCCCTTGAGTACATTATTAGTGCAGTATCAGTACTTTTTCTCAACTACTTTATTTCTTTCTTGTTTATGGTCATTGTCTAAAGGAGAAAAATCAGTCCTGTGATTCCTCTTCAATTAAATCACACATAGAAAGTAAATCACATCATACTGAACAACCTCAAGACATGGGCGCTTTATAAACACAGCAAACCTTTTGGAAACATTAAAAATGTCCAAGATGTCGACTGTATGATGACTGAAATCACCAAACAGCCTTAAACAAATCACTAAATGAAACGAATGAAGAATGGAAGGAAGGGCCAAATAAAAGGAAGGACCGAACAAGGAAAGGAAGGAAGGATCGAAGAACCAAATAAATAAAGGATTCAAGGAAGGACTGAACAAACTACGAAAGGAACAAACGAATGAACAAAGGACCTAATGAAGGAACAAAAATATGAAAGAATGAGCGAACAAATGAAGGGAGGAAAGAAGGAAGGACCAAACGAATGAAGGAAGAATTCAAGGAAGGACTGAACAAACTAAGGAAGGAAGGAACGAACAAACGAATGAACAAAAGGACCTAATGTAGGAAGGAACAAAACAATGAATGAACGAATGAGTGAACGAAGGAAGAAGCAGACAAACGAATGAATGGAGAGAACAAACAGATAATTGAAGGAAGGTTGGCAGGAACGAACGAAAATAGGAAGAATACACCACATGTTGTTTGTGCAGGGATGTGTAAACGTAACATTCTGTAAACGCATCAACGTTTCTACAGTATAATACTCACTACTCTTGAGTACTTTCAAAAAGTCTACTTTTTAAAAGTAATATTTACAGCAGATACTTTTACTCTACTTGCACTACATTTTTGGGCAAGTAATGGTACTTTTACTTGAGTATGATTTTTCAGTACTCTTTCCACCACTGATTATCGGTCACCGCTGTTATTTGTAAATTGACTGTTTTGCGCCATTACATACTGTTCATTAAAAAGCTAGTAAATCACATTTGGTAACACTTTATTTCGATGGTCCATTTGAGTATTAGTAGACTGTCTGCTTAATATCTGTTGATACAGACATTCAACAGACATTTAACTGACTAAAAGAAACTTTACAAGTACACGTCAACTTAAACTAACCCTACCCCCAACCTAACAGTCTACTTATAATCTAACGAGAATTAGTTGCAATGTAACTAAAATTCAACAAACAGACCATCAAAATATAGTGCGTCTTTCATTTCAGATCAGTGTTATTTGTTTCATTGTTTACTTTTGTGGCAAGCAGCCATGTAATAAGCACAATAAAGTATTTCCAGCCAGTTGTTTACATAGTTATTAAGTCTTGTACAACATAATGCCAGGCGTAATTCAACACGTAGAACAATGACTATGTGGGTGTACATTACCCTTTACTTACATGTCGTGCCAATAAACCAAACTCACATTACTTTCAGTTATTTATTTTAACAAAATTGCAAAAGTGACACACACACACCCATCCAAAAATACAACCCCGAATGTACACTATATTACTGTATACATAAGGGAAAGTTAATTAATATGAATAATTCTGTCCTTCACCATGGCCATTTTAAAAGGTTTAATACTGTACAAGATGCAAATGAATAAATGATGCTATCGACCGTGTCTGAGTGCAGGAGCTGAGATTATGATCCGCACATCAGACACTCGTCACGGTTCTCCAGTGAACACACCATCGCAGCTTTATTACGCTCTTTGGTTTCCTCCTCTTCACTGCTGGCCGTTTTCTGTGTCTCCTTCAGCTTCTCTTTGTTGAGAGTGAACTGGATGGGGTTTGCAGCCGGTTTAGTTCTCAGGTAGTACATGCCTGTTTTAAGACCCTGTGGAGAGCAGTAGACATACTAGATATTAGTATTGACTATGCAATGACTAATATTTATTAAGCAAGAAAGCCTAGTCTACTATACAACAAAACTGCATACACTAAAATAATAACAATAATGGTATTAGGCAACACCAGGGGCGTCCAACCCTATTCCTGGAGATCTCTCTTCCTGCAGATTTCAGTTGCAACCCGTATCAAACACACCTGCCAGCAAATAGCAAGTGCTGTTCAGGTCTTAATTAATTGGTTCAGGTGTGTTTGATCAGGGTTGGAGGTAAACTCTGTAGGAAGGTAGATCTCCAGGAACAGGGTTGAGCACCGCTGGGCTACACAGTGGATGGGGGAAAAAAAAAAAAAAAGCCAATTTAAAGCAGATTTACAACACAGCTTACCCAAAAACAAAAATTTTCCAAATATTTCTCATTCAGGTGTTTCTAAACTTATGTTTTTTTCTATTGAATAAAACTAAATATTTTTAAGAATGTTGTGTTAAAAACTAACAAACAAACAAAAAACAACAACTCAAAGCCATTGACATCCATAGAAAAAACAAAAATAAAGAGTCAGTTAATGGCTGTTTGTCCCCCACTATTCTTCGGTTTATCCCCTTTGTGTATAACAGAAGAAACAGGTTCAGAACAAGTGAAGAGAGAGTAAGGTCCAATCCCAATTCTACCCCTTAGCCCAGGGGTGCTCAACCCTGTTCCTGGAGAGCCACCCTCCTGCAGATTTCAGTTGCAACTCTGATCAAACACACCAGAACCAATTAATTAGGACCTGAACAGCACTTGATAATTACAGGCAGGTGTGTTTGGGTGTGTATGGGTTGCAACTGAAATCTGCAGGAGGGTGGCTCTCCAGGAACAGGGTTGGTCACCCCTGCCTTAGCCCTTCCCCTTACCCCTAACCCTCGTTTTGCGCATTCTTGTCAAGGGGTAGTGGTGTCCCAATTCTCTTTAGCTTGAAGGCGTAGGGCTAAGGGCAAGGGGTATATGCCCCTTCGAACAAAGATTTCAGGACCACACTTAAAACGAAGGGGGGTAAGAAAATTTCCCAGAATACACCTGCCACAACTGAACCTGAAAGTAAGGAGATCCACAAATTAGTATTTTTGTCATTATTACGAATTTTTACAACTAACAAGCATATGTTTTAATATTTTCATAACCGCGTTTGGGTTTTACCGTCAAGCTTTAAAAAAAAAAAAAAAAAAAAACAGAAAGAAAGAAAAAAAAAAACGCTAAATTTTGCGATCTATAATTCATAATCATAACTTATGTACAGCAGTCCCAGAACATTCTGACACATGATGACACTGGAATACCCTGTCAGTAATGTCTAGTGGCTGGGAATGAGCTTTATACAGTGTCTGCTATAATGTTAATGTTGTTTTCGTGTGTTTACATAGATAAATATGACCACTGTCTTTCTCCCCTGCGTCTGTGTTTGTTGTGCCTCTGTGAAAGTCAGCGTGTGCACAAATGGAAACTCCCATTTTTATGCAAAACCTTCCCTTTTTCCCTCCCCCGACACTCCCACCTAAACAGAGCTGGACACACCCAATTTCTTGAGCTTTTCCAAACTACAGGTGTGAGACGGGGGTTTCGTGGCCCTTTAACGGCTAAACTAAAGTCAAACACCATAATTTCCAAGCATAAAGTTAAATAGTACAGACACTTAAGCACTAGACTAGTCTCTGGTTTACCTGCTTCCAGCCGTAGAAGTGCATG
Source organism: Danio albolineatus (assembly GCA_903798035.1). Taxonomy (NCBI): domain Eukaryota; kingdom Metazoa; phylum Chordata; class Actinopteri; order Cypriniformes; family Danionidae; genus Danio; species Danio albolineatus. The sequence goes on along the minus strand of CAIGQQ010029029.1, from coordinate 236 downwards.
CTGGTGAGTTTGCCGTAGTTTGGCTCAGCGATGTGGATGTTGAGCGACTGGCTCTGGTCAATGAAGGCTCCTCGATCTGCAGCCATCTTTAAAATGGTCTTCTGAGAAATCTCCCACACAGTCTTATACAGCTCCTTCAGGTCATCGGGGATTGTGGGAATGCTCTGCAAAAGGGAAAAGTCATGTAAATGCAGTAAAGGTTCAGGTGACTCGTGTGACTTCAAACGTTATCTAAC
>CAIGQQ010029027.1:0-19633 GCA_903798035.1 Danio albolineatus | reverse complement strand
TCTTTCTTTCTTTCTTTCTTTCTTTCTTTCTTTCTTTCTTTCTTTCTTTCTTTCTTTCTTTCTTTCTTTCTTTCTTTTCTTTCAGCCAATCTCAGGGTCTAGCAGGAGCACTTTTAGCTTAGCTTAGCATCAATTATTTTGATTTGATTAGACCATTAGCATCTGGCTCAAAAATGACCAAATTATAACTAGTGCTAGTTTTGTGTCCAAGCACACCGTCTAAACCAGGGGTTCTCAAACTCGGTCTTGGAGGTCCGGTGTCCTGCAAATTTTTGCTCCAACTTACCTAACACACCAGCAAGGATGTTTCTAGTAAGCCTTGTAAGTGCTTGATTAGCTAGCCCAGGTGTGGCTGATTGGGCTTGGGGCTGAAATCTGCAGGACACCGGACCTCCAGGAACGAGATTGAGAACCCCTGGTCTATACCCTCAGTCATTTGTGTTTCCACTGCAGTTATTTTATGTCTATAAATTCATGTTAAACACTACTTTGAGACATTGTTCACAGCTAAAGAATGTTAAAATAAAAAATAAAGAATAAAAATTTGGTGGCAAATTTTTTTTGTGTGTGTAATTTAAGAGCAGTTAAAACAGACCAGTCAATTTTGACTGGAAACACTAAAGTAAGGGGCAGGATGTGAACATGACAGGAGGGTAAATGAGCTGAATCGACACAGTTTTTGGGGGGAACAACTTAATTGTTTTATGTTCAATCCTCTTAAATTTGTGGTAACAATTAAGTTGACTTAATCCAGGGGTGTCCAAACTCGGTCCTGGAGGGCCGGTGTCCTGCAGATTTTAGCTCCAGCTTGCCTCAACACACCTGCAAAGATGTTTATAGAAAGCCTAGTAAGAGCTTGATTAACTAGACCAGGTGTGTCTGATTGGGTTGGAACTAAACTTTGTAGGATACTGGCCCTCCAGGACCGAGCTTGGACATGCCTGACCTAATCAGTTTGTGTTGGGTCAACATTAAGGAATTATGTGGAAGCCAGCATTTTTTTTTTATATACAAGTTATTTTATTATTAATATTATTATTATTATTGTGGTAGTTTAATACCATGTTCTCATCACACCTTTGAGCATTTAAAGTAAACTTCTTAATTATTTACTTTTTCTTGACACTTTCTGGTATCGCATGTGAAACTGTTTGTAATTGCCATGTAAAAAGATCTGTGTATCATACCATCAACATCGACATATCAACATATCAACATCGGGACAACAATTGTGATAGAATAACAATAACAATGATAGAATTCATAGCAAACATTAGAAAATATTGTCAGTAAAATAAAAGGTTTAGCCTATTAAACTCACTGGCCTATATAGCAATTAAATCAAGTTATAAAATCTCATTCACTTTTAATTGGCTATATTGAAATATTGATTGAAGTGACTATCGTTATTTAGTTAAGAGCAGCAAATAAATCTTTCATTTTGATTTGTTTGATAACAGTGGTGTCTCGCGGGTTACTCAGTGCTTTTGAAAACACTATTGGTTGGGTTTAGGGAAGGAAGAGGGTGGGTCAGTCAATCGGTCAGTCAGTCAGTCATTCAATCAGTCAACAGCAACCTCTGGTTGATTTACGCAAGAACAGCAGGCACAAATGGCACTCGCGGGAAAAATTAGAGATCTCTAAAAGTGTACACAGCAGCCTGTGGTGGATTTGAGAAAACAAAAACTGCAAAACAAACATAGGACGGACATGTTTACATATTTAAAAACACCCAAATCCCAAAGTGTCTGTTTTCGCTCCTCTTTAAATGGCGTGTACAGAAGCTGAACTGGGAAGTTTATTACCGAGCGCGTCCGTCAGGCAGCGCAAATACTGTACATGCATTCACTGATTTAGTGGTTGCATAGGAAAGGCGATTATCAACACAAAGCTTTGATGGACAGAAAGTGGAGACAGATGTTTTTATAATCATTCTAATGTGCTTTCAGGCCAAAATAAAGCGAAATTCCCCTGAACAGCTCTTACAATTATATCACATTTGAGATTAGCTCTTTGTTGACGGTACTTTTATTTTAAAGATAAAAAATACAAGAGAAATATGGGGAAAATACTTATATGTGATGATAGTGGTATACAATAGGAAAATACGCGAGAATCCTGGCACAAAACAGGATGGTTGCCAGGAATTGTGCATCATACATTGGTTCTGTAAAAACTGCTGAGTTCAACACAATTCATTCATGTTGTTTCAAGACAAATTGATTAAGTTAACTTCATTGTTTTTTTTTTGTTTTTTTTACAAATATAAGGAGATTGAACATTAAACAATTAAGTTGTCCCCCAGAAAAACTTAATAATTGAGTTGATTCACCTCATTTTAAATATGTACAAGGTTTGAACAAGCAGCAAAACATTTTGAAGTAAATTTATGAAATAAAAAAAAATTTGTGCAAATCATTGTTTGTGAAGATAGTCGTATACAATAAATCATACAGAGAGCACTGACTTTAAAAATGTTGCCACATGAATACTGGCATGTGACAATGACAGACAAACATTACATTTGTCCCCTTTTTTTTAACAACAAAGTCAAATGTCAGTGATATTTATAGCAAAAATCATGACATTCAGATGGTGCCTTCGTGGACATGCATAGATGTGTGACACGCTAAAGCGTGATGACATTGCTGACAACAGGAAATGACCATATCCTCTTGGAGAACGTGTGGGTGTGCATATCAGCATGCTGCAGGTTCAAACATAGGTTAACTAATAAGACAACGTCAGCTTTAGTGGTTAAAATAATGTGCAGTTTTGATGTCTGAGTGCATACTATAAATGAGTCCTATTTGCTAAATAGAAGCTGTTGGGAAAAAGGAGGTATGACATTGAACTTCTACTATTAAAATGCACAGCAAGTTTTCTGAACGATCTCTTAATGTTAGGCACTGTGTTGTTGAAATAATTAGTAAGATAATATTGGTCATCATTTTAAAGAGCCCATATTGTGGGTTTTTGAAAATGAGCTTGCATGCAGTGTGTAACACAGCTCTAAGTGAAGTGAAATGTCCAGCTAAGGCTTTAATCTGAAAGTGCACAGTGTATAAAACTATTGATTGATCCATAAAAGAGTCGACTCATAGTTCCTCAAACGAGTTGCCTTGCTTACGAGTCTTTAGCCGTTTCGGCATGACGTGAACACGAAACATAAGCCCCGCCCATTTGTGTGCGCGCAGCCCCGGGTGATTCAAAACCACCAACCCCGCCCACAAACAAAGCAAAGGTTGCCTGATTGGGCTGTTTTAAATTTGATTGTGCAGGTAAAAACCTTTTAGATAGGGTTTGGGCTGGAGTCAGCTACATCTGGCAACACAGAGAAGAGCACTGTGCTTAGCTGGATATTATAGGAAGTGTGCAAATGAACCACAGACGAGACTGTTCCCTCTGAGTAGTGCTTTTGAAATCTATAAGCTTACAAAGGAGGATTCGTCGATCGTTTGTTAAAGGATCAGAATAGACTTGATGTATGCAAGGGCGGACTAGCCATAGGGAACAGTGGAACATTTCCCTGGCCTGCTATCCAACAAGTGAGTGTGTGCGATTAAATCAGTTGCATCATTGTTTTCTCCAGCTTGTAAATGATGCATTTAACTGTGTTTTGTAACTTGTAACCATTTGTAGTGTATCTGGTTAACTTGTAATCTCATATCGCGTCTAAAAGCACGTTGTAAACGCGACGCGTGACGCTTTGTTTATGGATTCATGCGTTTGTGAACTCGTGTTCCTCTGCCTTTTGTCGTTGCTATGGCCACATCAGCTCTCACACACGTGCGGCGGCCCTGTTTCATAATGGTTTAGCTTTTGCCGCTGTATGCACTAATACTGCATGTGTGTTGTTGTTTTGACTTATAGTTAAGAATAGAGCAATGTGCTGGGAGACCGGGGGGTTAGATTCGGGGGTGAGGTGTCTAAAATACGGGCGACTCCCGGAAAAAACGAGTGTTAGCAGATATGCTCTCACATACACACACACACTATAACTACTTCAATACTGATAAGCCGTGGTGGGCATTCTCTCGCGCTGAATGATGTCGACCAATAGCAACACACTGGGACATCGGTCCAATCAGCGCAGTTTAGCATCGCGCTAAGGAGGGGTTTTGGTACAAATGAATCGCTGAACGATTCATATAGGAGTTGCTGGGATAACGAAGTAAAAATAAATGCTAATTATAAGACAATGAAAGTGTTTTCTGACCATGCATGCAGATCAGCCTGCTGTTGGAGACCCCCAAAACCAAAATATGACCCTATCTAACAAATAATAGGGGCTCTTTAAGGTAAATTTCTCGCTTATATCAACCTATTAACTAAGACCTTTAGCTTAATAAACTACTATGTTGCTGCTTATTATGGTCACACTTTATTTTGACTGTCTGTTTGTTGAATTTAAGTTACATTGCATCTACATGCCAGCTAATTCTCATTAGATTATGAGTAGACTGTTAGGTTCGGGTTTGGGTTAGTGTAAGTTGACATGTACTTTGAAAGTTTTTTATAGTTAGTTAAATGTCTGTTGAATGTCGGTATCAGACATTAAATACATTATATATATGCATTATGGGGGGCGCCACGGTGGCGCGTGAGTAGCACGTTCGCCTCACAGCAAGAAGGTCGCTGGTTCGATACCCGGTTGGGGCAGGTCCCGGTTGGGCCAGTTGGCATTTCTGTGTGGAGTTTGCATGTTCTCCCCGTGGTTGCGTAGGTTTCCTCCGGGTGCTCCGGTTTCCCCCACAGTCCAAAGACATGCGGTACAGGCGAATTGGATAAGCTAAATTGTCCATAGTGTATGTGTGTGAATGAGAATGTATGGATGTGTTTCCCAGAGATGGGTTGTGGCTGGAAGGGCATCCGCTGCGTAAAACAAATGCCGGATAAGTTGGCGGTTCATTCCGCTGTGGCGACCCCGGATTAATAAAGGGACTAAGCCGAAAAGAAAATGAATGAATGAATATACATTATACATTATGATGGATAATAAAGCCCAGAGTGTCTTCTTTCCAAAAATACACAAACTGTGAATAAACAGTAGACCAAATCATTCAGCATCTGTTAATGTTTTAGTTTGGGAAGGTCAATTTTGAGAAAATGCCTCTGACGGTGAGGGAAAGAAGGACATCGATATAGCCTCGGAAAACTTTTTACAGAAATCTCATTTTGCATGCTATCTTCATCAAATTTGAAATATAAACTCACGAGACACTTGGCTTTTAAGTCATATTTTTTTCTAGGACATTACATTAATGTTTTCCTGTGTTTGCTTATGGAAAAATAAATATTGAACACAATACAATTTTTTTTCTCATGACTTCATAATGTATAACTTTTAATATTTTTGAGCATGACACTTCTCCTTTTAGCACAGTAAAGCCCAAAGTCCTCTTTCTAATGATACCTAGTTTGTGTTTGTATACTGAAGTTAGGAACTGTTACTATTTAAAGTTAGGTAGGTGTAAATCCCCAAAAGTGAGTGCAGGCAGACAATCTACTAATACTCAAATGGACCATCAAAAAAATGTGACCCTTATTATTAGATAGTAAGCTAGTAACTGGGTTTAGGTATTGGATTTAGGATTAAAAAAAGATCATACATTTAAAGTACTAATAAACGACCAATATATTAATTATATGCTGGTAGTAAGACAGTAACTACTGGCTTATTGTGTGTGGGAAATGTTACTTAAAATAAAGTGCTGCCATAATATTAATAGTACAATGTGATTAGTGCTATTGTAACCCACTGGACCTACACTGCTAGAGCACCTTTACAGGTAAGAGGAGTGAGGTTTGTCTAAACAGCACTTCACTAGATGGCCTCCGCTACACTCACCACCCCTAAGCCTCACTCCCATCCGGGTCATGGCACCAATGTAACCCCACCATTCCTACACCACCCAACCCACTTTGATCTAGGATCGACCCAGCAACTCTCTGCATGGGAGTCAGTTACTCTAAAAAGGAGGCTATACTGACACTAACATCTATAAAACTTTCAAAGGACCTTTAAGGTTTCAGTAACATTTCAGTTTCTATTCTAGATTTTGGCCTACAAAATAGCAGTACCCTTTGGGAATCTGATGAGGGGTCTATAGTCTCGACTGTGGATATAGCTGGGGAAAATGTCCAGTCATGTTAACAAGCTGAGTGATCTGAGCCACCATTTAAACCTAGAGAACAATTCTGCAGAATGACTTTCTCAACTATACAGCACTATCTCACGGCAATTTGTTACTTTTTGATTTAGTGGCTGATTAAAGAGCCCATATTATACATTGAAAAGGGTCATATTTTGGTTTTGGGGGTCTCCAACAGCAGGCTGATCTGATTGCATGGTCAGAAAACACTTTCATTGTCTTATAATATGCTTTTATTTTTACCTCATTATCCCAGCGACTCCTATATGAATCGTTCAGGGATTCATTTGTTCCAAAACTCCTCCTTCACGCGATGCTAAACTGCGCTGATTGGACCAATGACCCAGTCTGTTGCGATTGGTCGACAGCGCTCAGCGTGAGAGAATGCCCACCACGGCTTATCAATATTGAAGGAGTCATAGCGTGTGCGTGAGCTAATCTGCTAACACTCGTTTTTCCCGGGAGTCGCCCGTATTTCAGACACCTCACCCCCGAAACTAACCCCCGATCTCCCAGCATATCACTCTAATTCTTAACCAGAAGTAAAAACAGCGACATACATTCAGTATTAGTGCACACAGCGGCAAAACCGCTGAACGTGTGTAGCAGAGCTCATGGTAGCCATAGCAACGACAAACAGCAGAGGAACACGCTCAAAAATGCATTTTAATCCATAAACAAAGTGGCACGCGTCGCATTTACAACGTGCTTTTAGACGCTATATGAGAATACAAGTTAACCAGAGACACTACAAGTGGTTACAAGTTACAAAACACAGTTAAATGCATCATTTACAAGCTGGAGAAAACAATGAGGCAACCGTTTTAATCGCACTCACACTTGCTGGATAGCAGGCCAGGGAAATGTCCTGGTGCTCCTAATCCTCCGTTGTAAGCACTCCTCGGAGGGGGAACAGCACATGGCTGGGTTTAATGCTGTGGTATTTCTGCAGAAACTACTAACTCTTCAAAGTCTCATCTCTGGGTTTTCTGCACACTTCCAATATCCAGCTAAGCACAGTGCTCTTCACTGTTGCCAGATGTAGCTGCCTGATTTCAGCCCAAACCCTGTCCAAAAGGTTTTACCTGCACAATCAAATTTAAAACCGCCCGATCTGGCAACTTTTTCCGCACCGCTGTTGTTTGTGTGTGGGGTTGGGGATTTCGAATCTGCGCGCGCATAAATGGGCGGGGCTTTATGTTTCGTGTTCACGTCATGCCGAAACGGCTAAAGACTCGTAAGCACGGCGACTCGTTTGAGGAACTATGAGTCGACTCTTTTATAGATGAATCAATAGTTTTAAACACTGTGCACTTTCAGATTTAAGCCTTAGCTGGACATTTCACTTCACTTAAGGCTGTGTGACACACAGCATACAAGCTCATTTTCAAAAACCCATAATAGGGGCTCTTTAATATGAATTTGTAGGATCTCATTTGTACAGTTTAGTATCATTTGCTCATTTCTCAATGATGGTTGGGTTTAGGAGTAAGAACAATAATCCCCTAACTTAGTGCTGTTTTGGACACTCAAAGTTCTTTACATACATTTTCGGGGTAATCTCCTCATCCACCATCAGTGTGCAGCAACAACCTGAATAACGCGACGGCAGTCATATTGCGCCAGACAGCACACCAGCTGTTTGGTGGAGAGGAGACCACCAAGCCAATTATGATATGGGGATGGTTAGGAGGCCATGATGGACATATGCCAGCAGGCAAATTTGGTCCTCAACTCTTTTTTAAAGGACATCCTGGTATTTTTAACAACCACAGAGAGTTTAACCTCAAGAGTAGATCTCAGTTTAATGTCTCATCCGAAAGACAGTGCTCACTGAGCAGTACAGAGTCCCAATCAATATACTGGTGCGTTAGGACCCACTCAGACCGAAGGTTGAGCGCCCCCTGCTGATCTCACAATTACCTCTTACAGTAGCAACCTAACTTACCCATGTGGTCTCCCATCCAGGTACTGATCAGGCGCAGCCCTGCTTTCTTCCAATCCCTGACATTAGCCTTCCTGTAAAAGTAATGTTTGCGTTACTTGCGCAGAAAAATCCCAGCATCTCACTCCTGGGACAGAAAATTTGGGCATGTTATTTGTTATTCAAAACAATTGCTCTGTAGCATTAGTGATCTTGTTGTATAACCTTAAATAAAGAGTAATAAGGATCAATATCTTTGGCGTACTTCATGTGGAAAGTGATGTTTTTACAAGTCGAACCAGTACAAGCACAGAGAACATAAGCCATACAATCAAAAGTGTTCCAGTGACTAATCTACGGCCGGGTTAATAAAGGCACGGATGTGTTTGGGGTGCTACTTCCTGCGTAACCTTGGCATCAGTTGCTAGGTGATACATGGAGTGGAGACGGAAGGTGTCAAATTTCTGTCTACCTGAGAACAGGATTTGACAAATTGTCACCTTGGAATTATAAGATTCTATCTGCGTCCTGAATGATTTTGAGATATTGAGCTTTAAAGTTTTTGCATTCCATAGCAAACAGTACATGTGTAACATTTGTTTTGTTTTTTAATAAAAAGCCTTAAAATGTAAACAACTTATAAAAAAACATCCCATAATGTAAATAAGTCACTTAATAATAATATGTCAATAACTCAAGGTAACGAAATGGTGGATCAATTTACGTTGATCCACTTATAATTTAGTTATAGACATACTATATTGTAGCTAACTGAGTTTTCCGTAAGCTAGAGTATGAAAATAATATAGGATATGCAGTGATTGGAATTTAAAAGTGACTAAAGTTGAGTTGTTCGTAGTTTTTCCTCCCACCTAGTGTGTTTTGGGAGAATATAAGCATTTTTATTATTTCCAGCAGCAAGTTTACGTGTGTACCGGTTTCTGTGCGCTCCCTGTTTCATTTCTCCATTCATCTTTTTCTCTTTGCCTCCTTTTTCTCCTCATGGCAGATGTCAGCATCCTACTCTCCCCTCAGTGGGAACAGGAGGCAGCCCACTCCCACTCCCGCTTGCGTCACGGAAAGGAGAGAGAGGCTTCCGAAAGTGGAAGATAGACAGGAAAGGCATCACTGACGATTGCAAAATCCACACAGGCTGCAATTGCGGCAGCTGACACACATGTACAAATGTATTTAGTGTGAGAGTGGCAGATTTAATTCCTTTGTTCTTTTTTTAGATAACGAATTAAATCTTTCGACTTTTGGATGATTACAGATTACCTAATAAAAATCTATGGTCTGTCCTGGATGTAAATAATTAATTACAACTTATTTTTTTTTACAGTAGCCTGGAAAAATGCATTTTGACAGTGTTAAATCACTCATAATCCATGAACAACGATTACCTTGCAGTGATTTCTTCTATACAAACATTTTATTTTTGCAGTAGTCTTCTAAAAATATGTTTCCTGAAAAGCTTTTGTTCTGATTCAGAAACCTGTTACATATGTGCAGGACTCAATGAGAGGGTTCAACATCATCTGGTTCTCTGAATTGCCGTTGCCACAGCAACCTGATGCACATCCGTATGACATCACAGCCCACTCAGTCAATCTACCGGGGACAGAATGTAATTTGAGAGTACACACCTGCAGTCTGCAAGAGTCTTTAACCAATTATTTTCTGAATTATGTTTGTGTGTGTGTGTGTGTGTGTGTGTGTGTATTTATTTATATGAATGAGTGCACCCATCTCAGATCTCTCTTTTTAAATGATTGCTTTACAATGATATAATTGTGCACATACATTCGAAAGCTACATTAGCAAACACAATTGAAACTAATAAAAAAAAAAAGTAGGATCACAGTGAAAAAGATGAGTACACCCAAAATTAATATGTTGGGGAAAATAATAAATATAATTTTAAGAAACAGGAAAAATAAAACATTTAGTTGAAAGTGATTCATCTTACTTATTACTTTTTATTTCTGCAGAAGCATTCAGTTGGGGTCAGAATTTGGAATAAACATCATGATAGAGTAGATTCACCCAGGATCATTAGAAATATGCGCTGTTTTGTGAAATCGCTAAAAGCCTCGTTTCGAGGTAAAATGATGGGGCAGCTGGGGCAGTATGATGCCAACAACATTTGTTCCTTTTCACACTAATGATAATGACAGGATCATATTATTGATGAATAAAGGACTATTTTGTGTGTAGTTCTTTGCACAACACCAAATAAATCCTACAAAACTACTTAACAGTGTATATCAAATAGGTTTTTCTTACCTGTTTATCCAGCTTGATCTAACAAGAAAACGTTGACAGTACGAGTAGGCATGGGCCGGTATAAGATTCTGACGGTATGATAACATATATAAAATATAAAAATAATATCTCTTCATAAAAATATCCTGGTTTCACTGTAGACAATATGGTGATTATTGCTCTAAAATATATTCTTTATATTTGTGTCTGGGTGAAAAACACATTTTATTTAAAGAAACATTTAATATATATTTTTGGAGCAGTAAACATGTCAGGCTGAATAATGAAAATGAATTATTGACTTCTGCTGTCTTCATTTGTTTCAAAAACAGATTTAAAATGGCATCTTTGGATATCTTTTCTGCTAGAGATACTGTTGTTCTAAAAAACAAAACAAAAAATGTAAATAAAAAAATCGTACACATACCTCCGGAACGGTATTACAGAATATTTTGCCGGTTTTAAAACCTTGACTTTTCCATACTGTGGTATACCTTGAAAACGATTAACGTCCCATGTCTATATACGAGTTCAGTCATACGAAAATGTACAACTTAAAAAAGTAGGCGTAGCACCCAACTCTGCCCCTAAACCCAACAGTCATTAGCTACATTTCCATCTACCTATTCAAATGCGCATTTTGGATATGCGCACAATAAAACGGTTGATGGAAATGCCAAGATGCTCATAAATTTTGAAAATGTGCATAAAAACGTGCTCATATGTGCATAACTGAGAAGGATAGGCTTTTTATTCGATAAGAAAAGATGGAAACTACGATGGAAACACTTCTACTTTTTAAGAGATTATGTGACAATAAAAATGTGTGTAAACAAACCAGCAGGCTGAACACACTGTAAAACATCTGAAATGTTGTTTTGGTCATTTTTAAAATGCCGTAACCGTTTCAGTATCAATGTTGTTATGTTAGTAATTACCTTGTCTGTGCTGCGCGTCTCTCGCCTTCAAACGCTACCGTGCGTTCACTGTGTGTCAGGATTGCCTTCTGAGGTGCTTTATTAAATGAAGAAAAGATTCACGCAGCTTCTCCTACCAAAGCAAATTCTGTTTTTACTGTTGATATTTGGCAGCAGTTAATAAGCAAGTGACGATTTTGTGTTCGCTTTGACTCATTGGATGGAATCGCTGCTTTATTCGCAGGTCTTTTATGCGATATTCCAGTTTTGCGCATAAAGTTAATTCGCGTTTTTGGATGGAAACATAGCTATTGAGATATAAGGAAATTGTACTAAATTGTATGAACAAAATCGTACAAATTCATAGGAATTAGTCACTAAGTCAAAAAGTTACAAAGTGCCATGATATAGTGTTATAGATAGGTTTATTTCCATATGGACAACCATTTCCAGTGTGGTCAGTTTGCTCAGTAGCTCACCCTGTATGGTGTTGTACTTCTGATGCAAAGTGCTCATGTTCAAGTCTGGTAGAACATAATTTCACAAAAAAACAAACAAAAAAACCAAACAAATATAAAATCGTGATATGAGAGAGAGAGAGGTAGAGAGATAGATCGATAGATAGATAATTTTATAAAATAAATATTACAAATATTAGAAAGATTGAATAAAAGAATAAAGACTGATCTTCATTTGATGTTGGCCAACATGTAAAGAACATGTGATCGATATAGTATTAATATTTATTAATATAATAATATTAATATAATACATAAATGGCTAAACAGTGAGAAATTAACATTTTAAAAATGTGCACGGCTCTCGCACGTACTGTAGTCTATATTTGACGCACATGTAAACAACACGTGTGTTCTGGGCGAGCAAGTAAGCATTTATGCACTGAATATGCATAAACAGCTATTCTAAACAAATGTTTTCCATAGACTTTGCCGTTGCTGGTTTAAAAGGCAGACTGTATGCAGTTTGCGTAGATTACGCAGCCACGCCCTCAAGGGTCACAGATTTCGACGGTCACGGAATATGGTGTAACACCAGCTCTGTGTCGCCTCACCACCACAGCAACCGCCCTTAAACCCGAACTTGATTCTGATTGGTCAACGCTCAGCCAATCATCAAGTGTGCTGATCGTAAACTTAAAAAGCACAGTCAGTCTCGCAGTTCCTGTCAGCTTCCTGCAGCCAATTAGACACAAAAGCCTGGGATAAGACTACACAACAATTTTTAGGATAGAATTACAACTAGAAATAATTTAAAAACAACATGCACACCGGCCCACTGGGAATCTCCCGGTTGTCCCGGTGGCCAGTACATGCCTGGTTCTAAGTGTCACGATCACCAGCGATCTAAACTTCCAGAGATTGCTGGTACACACGCTATCACATAAGAACTACAAATCTGCCATTTCATGAACTACATCCCCAGTCTTGCAACACACACATTCACCTGCTCCAAGTCACCACTGATTAGAGACTCCCAGCTGAAGCCACTCCTGATTCACAGACTATTTAATCCACACAGAAACAGTCTTGTTTACTTCATGTGACATTACAACGCATTTCCTTGGTCTTGTTTTCCCGTGTTGCTACCTTCGCCTTGCTAACCTGTTTATCACTGCCTGCCGCCAGCCTTTTGACTCCTCGCCTGTTCTCGACCACGTTTCTGGACTGTCTTTATGCATCTGTTTACTCCTGTTGACCATTGCTTACCTGACATCTCTAATAAACCTGCATTTGGATCCACACCTCAGTTGTCAGTGTCACATCCCCGTGTTACACTAAGTAACGTGTTTCATAGTTGCAATAATATAATTTCCTCTAGCTGACTTGTTATCTGAAATGAGTGACAAAATGTACCTGGAGCAATGTATTTTACATTACACAGAAATGTACACTGAGGTAAATATTTTCAAATAGCCTGCCTTGGATTTACCCGACATGTTGTTCATTTAATAGTGCTGGAAGTATTTTCTTATTACACTTTGGGCCTTTTGTGCCAGCTGATCATTGTTTAAATGTCACGGATATATATAAGCTTTAACTTTAAATGCTGGATGCATTTCATGTGCTAACAGACGCATAAAATATCTTATGCCATCTTTGATATATAGTAGGCATAATTCGAAATGAATTAAAAATGTTTTTCAAAATCGTCCTGGGACAAGAGTGGGTGTTGTTCAGTAGTTTTAGGACAACTTTGATGAGAAGTGTCCAAATGTCGACTACTGAAGAACCTAAAATGTTATAATTTTTTTGTTGAATAAAATCATACACTTGAGTCCATATCTCTTACTTGTGCCTTACATACAGTATGATCACAGCTTTATAGGAATTAAATATTAAACTATAATAATAAACAAAAAATAGTATAATAAAAAAGTTCTGAATAAAAGAATCAAAAATGCATTCATTTTTGTAATTGTGGAATAGCTGGCATTTCAAAATGATCTGTAGGCAGGTCAAACTTGGCACTTTCTCTCTTGCATGTGTCTATTGCAGCATGCCGTGATGACATGTCTCTTGTGTCAGTAAGTGGGGTGGGTTTGTCAATAAAATCTGGGAATATGTGAGCCAATTTAGCAGCCTGAATGAAATGCTGCTTCTGCCTCTGTCAGGTCTCGCCACAGAACCATCGACTAGTGACGCAGGCAATTTCACACACATCCTGCCAGCTGGTAGCAGTGTGGCCCATCCAACAATTAATTTCCTGAACCCTGTGACGGTCTTCCTTTTGGCAGCATAATTTCCCCTCTACCAGACATTTCTTTTCTAGAGAATCTGCTTCCTACATTGATCAATCTTGAGTATGTGCTTCTGGTCAGAGAGTAGAGCATGCCGTTCAGGCCATGCTCATACTGTGTGGTTGTTGGACTGACAATTGCATTTAAAAATTCATCTTGCATGATTGAATGGCCTAATTCTGTCTATAAAACAGGGTTGTCACTAAAATAACCAAATTTTTAAGAGTTAAGGCTGATTTTAACTTCTGCGTCAAGCGTATGCGTATGCTTCAGCGCACATCTCAAAACATGTAACTACTCGTCGAAACAACACATAGCGCAAACTCTGTGATTGGTTGGCTTTGTCGCGTTGACAAGTGTGGCTGGGGGTTATAAGCCCGTGTTGAGTCCCTTGAAGCAGCTCTAGATGGAAACTGTTGTTTTGTGTTTACCTTATGATTAAAGTTGGTGTATGTCCGCCGGTTCCCGCCTCTAAATCAGCAAGTTTCAGCTACTTGTACGTTAAGGTAGCATTCAGAAAAAACAAAACACCAGCAAGGAAATTCGACACAGAGGAACATAAAAACCAGCGTTACGGAAGTGCTGTTGCAGAGCAGCACATACCACACAGAAGTATAAATGCTCGACAACACGCAAGGCATGCGACGTACGTCACGGCGATCATTTGACGCTGAAGTATTAACCGGCCTTAACCATCTTTTTTCCTCAACTTGAAAAACCTACAGAAGTAAGTACAGAATGTTGAAATTTGTTAAAATAAAATCCATTTTCAACCCAGGCTAATTCTGATTATGTACCCCATATATACTTTTCTGGAGAGCACCGAATATGTCCCAGGATGTACGCTTTTTTGTAGTTTTTGTTTTCATGAGGCCACTCTGTAGGCTTTTTCAGATCTCAAATAACTCTCGCGAGTGCCATTCGCACCTGCTCTTCTCACGTAAATCCACCAGAGGCAGCTGTCGACTGACTGACCGACTGACCAACCGATCCTCCCGTGCACCTCCTTCCCTAAATCCACCCTCTGAAAAACAATCCAAGTTTAAAAAAGACATGACGGCACCCTTTTAAAATTTTTAGATTTTATGACATTCTCACCTTGTTATTTACTTGTTTGTTTCATTTTTTAGGCTTTCGTTTTTGTCTTACTTGATTTCTGGAACCGCTCTTTGCCAGACTCAAACCTCATCGTCCTGATCAATTTCTCTCCATGTCTCAAATCCTCTGACGTATGTGACGAGCCACTGGACAAACGTAATAGCAAAAAGGCCGTCTACACGGAGGTAAGCGGTCAGCTGGTAAGCATGAAAAGGAACAGCCCCGTACCTCGTTCCATACTGCCCCGTAGCGTTCGTTTTAAAGACGTACGTTCCTCTAGCTACATTATTCAAAATGTCCTCTGTGCAGTCTGTAACCGCAATGACATACTGGACCAGGTCCTCTATGTAATGGACATTGTATCGCTCACTTAGGTAACACCCATGCTACTGTGACGCTTGGGTTTAGTGTAGGAGGAGGTGTAGGTGATTGTTAATGTAGTGGACCTGGTCCAGTACGTCATCAAGCTGCGAGCTGCAACGAGGCTGTCTCACAATTCACAATCTCCAGAAATGTAAAAATGTGAAATTTTTGAAATTATTAGCCCTCCTGATATATAAGCCCCTCTGTATATTTTTACCCAATTTCTTTTTAACAGAAAGAAGATTTTTTTTAACTTGTTTCTGAACAAAATAGTTTAATAACTAATTTCAAATAAATAATTTTTTAGGCGATGCGGTGGCGCAGTAGGTAGTGCTGTTGCCTCACAGCAAGAAGGTTGCTGGTAGTAGCCTCAGCTGGATCAGTTGTGTAGAAGTTTGGGTAGAAGGAATTGGGTATGCTAAATTGTCCGTAGTGTGTGTATGGTGTACGCTAGTATTTGAGTGTAGGCCTGCAAAAGTAATGTTGAAATTCAAATGAATATGATTCCGGAATACCTTTGAATACAACCCTCATTCTGATCTTGTCTTAAAGAGCCCATATGGTGGGTTGAGAACGGTTAAATTTCACTTTTTGAAGTCCCAAACAACAGGATGATATGTATGCAAGGTTAAAAAACACTTTCGATGTCTTATAATATCTATTTATGTTTACCTCATTTTCCCACCGACTCCCATATGAATCGTCTGAGCAAGTCTTTTTCCCCAAGCACCTCCTTTCCGTGACGCTACCACGTCACGTCACCACGTCACGTCCTTTACGTGACAGCAGCCCAATGCCAGAACATATTGAAAACAAATCACTGCTTTTGTACAACAGCGTATTGCTATATTATTCATCATAACAACAAACATTCAGTAATAATTAACACTTCATGGACTATTGTAAGCCAACAAATAGTTTCATTCGGCAGTAAGCTAAATGGCTACCGCTACATGCTGCACGGAGCAAACACAATACAGACAACTACATCCATATTTACCTTGTTACGGTCAACAAGACTGGAAGAACACGCAGGTCCAAATAAACTGGGTATTGATCCATCCTTTAACAACAACCGTGCAGCAAATCCCGCGTTGTAAGCGTGTAGATTGGTGTAGCTCTCTTCAGAGAGATGACGCGAACACAGCACCGTGTTGGGCATGTAATTCTCAGGTATTTTACCTAAAATAAACCTCAACCACTCCAGGTAGGGAAAAGAGATTTCCAGGTAGGGAAAATAACACAGCTTTTCCCTCGCACTTCAGAGCACAGCGTCCGCGGGTCATGATTTAACCGGAATGCCGATGAGTTTAGAAAAGTTAGCAGCAGTCGTGTTTTCCGGATCAATAACTCATGACCGAAACATTGTTCCTACACAAATAGCACCTCTTTTCAACCGTCGCAATGTATACAATCACCTACAACCTTATTTTCCTAAAAATGAGCTTTGCCTACGCGCTGGACGCTTTATATCAGAATCAGAATCAGAATCAGTTTTATTGCCAAGTGTGCTTCACACACACAAGGAATTTGCTTTGGCTACAGAAGCTTCCAGTGTACATAAAGTGACGAGTGACAACACAGAATAAATATATAAAAAAGAAGACGATAGACATTAAACAGATGCAGTCAGTCCAACGATCTGGATGTTGAAATGTATGTGCAGATTGTTATAAGTATACAGGTTATAAGGTGCTGTGTGCAAAAGCGTAAGTATTGCATTGTATGTTGTTATAAGGTGCTGTGTACAGATGCGTAAGAAGTATTGCATTGTATGCTGTTATAAGGTGCTGTGTACAAATGCGTAAGGAGAAGAAATGCAATGTATATTATTATAAGGTGCTGTGTACAAGTGCGTATCAGAGAGTATTGCACGATTATTGCACAATAGGAGAAATATTAACTGTTCATGAGGTAGATGGCCTGAGGAAAGAATCTTTTCCTGTGTCTGGCAGTCTTTGTGCTCGGTGCTCTGTAGCGCCGGCCAGACGGTAACAGTTCAAACAGGAAGTGTGCTGGGTGCGAGGCGTCCAGGGTGATTTTGCGAGCCCTTTTACTCACTGTGGAAGAGTATAGTTCTTGAAGTGTAGGAAGGGTAGTGCCAGTGATTCGTTCAGCAGTCCGGACTATTCGCTGTAGTCTACGGAGGTCGGATTTGGCTGCTGAGGCGAACCAGACGGTGATTGAAGTGCAGAGGATGGACTGGATGACAGCTGAGTAGAACTGCACGAGCAGCTACTGTGGCAGGTTGAACTTCCTCAGCTGACGGAGAAAGTATAGTCTCTGCTGGGCTTTCTTCACAATAGAGTCTATGTGAGTGTCCCACTTCAGATCCTGAGAGATGGTGGTGCCCAGGAACCTGAATGACACCACTGCAGCCACAGTGCTGTCCATGATGGTGAGCGGGGGGAGTGCAGGGGGGTTTCTCCTGAAGTCTGCTATCATCTCCACTGTTTTGAGCGTGTTCAGCTCCAGATTGTTGTATTTCACCATAAAGCTAGCCGCTCCACCTCCTGTCTGTATGCATACTCGTCACCGTTCTGGATGAGGCCGATAACAGTAGTGTTGTCCGCAAACTTCAGGAGCTTGACGGAGGGGTCTTTTGCGGTGCAGTCGTTGGTGTACAGGGAGAAGAGCAGTGGGGAGAGAACACATCCTTGGGGGGCACCAGTACTGATGGAGCGGCTGTCAGACGTGATTTTGCCCATTCTGACCAGCTGTTGTCTATCTGTCAGAAAGCTGGTGATCCACTGACAGACAGAGCTAGGAACAGAGAGCTGGGTCAGTTTGTGCTCGAGCAGTGATGGGACGATGGTGTCAAAGGCAGAACTGAAGTCCACAAACAGAATATTAAACTCTGTGCAGGCGGCAGAGAGACCGGTCCTTAGGGACCGTCTACAAGGAGCAAAACGCGAAAACCAATACTGCAAAAGCTGTCAATAAGTTCTCTCTAAATCTTTATACTGCCATCAAACAGTATAAAGATTTACTTAGATATTACTCAGATCACACGTCACTGCTGTCCCGCTGGTTATGCTACAACACTGACTGCAATACAGTGCTTGTTGTCTTCCACTTTTCCTTCCTGTCTGTGGGCGGGGCCGGGCAGTTCAAATTTCCCGGGTCTGCGCGTGCAACTATTATGTTTCGCGTTGACGTCAAGCCGAAACGGCTAAAGACTCGTTCTAATAACGATTCATTTAAACAACAATGAGTCGACTCTTTTATATATGAATCAATCGTTTTAAACACTTTGCACTTTCAGATTTAAGCCTTAGCTGGACATTTCACTTTACTTAGAGCTGTGTAACACACTGCATGGAAGGTCATTTTCAAAAATCCATAATATGGGCTCTTTAAAGAAGATACTTCAGCCATGGTGCAACATGAAACAGCAGATTATTGGAATAATATTTGGACTAATGGAATAATATTTGTATGGATGTTCCCAAGTGATGGGTTGCGACTGGAAGGGCATCTTCTGCTTAAAACATGCAGGATAAGTTGCCAGTTCATTCCGCTGTGGCGACCCCAGATTAATAAAGGGACTAAGCCGAAAAGAAAATGAATAGTTGTTTATAAACTATGATGAAAAAACATATTCCAAAATCATGTGATTTTGTTTTTAACAGATCATATTAATTAATGAACAAGCTAGGCCGAAAACATTTTGCAATTTTTAAAAAAAGAATGCAATTTTTTGCATTAAAATTTTTTTTTTATAGAAAATATTTATTTAATAGAAAACATTTTTTATTGCTAATTATGCAAATAAATGCATTGTATAACAATGGATAATAATGCAAATAAATTCAAATGTGTCTATCCAATACATAAATAAAAAAAAACATACTTTGATATGTAGAATAAAATATATCTGAGCTAAGTTCTGAGGAAATACAGCTACTATTTAAATAGACTGGATTTAAATTGATTGTGTGAAATCTGCCTTGTTAAGTGTTACAACTAACCCTCTGACTGTCATAACTTGCCCCGCAGGTGGGTAAATAGTAACATTTTATTCCTGCCAAAAAAATAGGGCTTGGCTAACCCCATTACTTTGTTTTCATTTATATTATATGAATATATTTTTTTTAAATTTATATTCTATCTATCTATCTATCTATCTATCTATCTATCTATCTATCTATCT